>CM062831.1:25132706-25352842 GCA_031772345.1 Himalopsyche anomala | reverse complement strand
TTGATATTAGATACAATAAAACAAATGTAAATTTTAATTTGAAAACAGAACGGTTACAAGATAATATATCTAGTCGAGTTGTCGGTAAAGAACGAAATATTTTAATTTCATACGGTAGAGCAGTGTTTCTCAACCTTTTTGGGAGCGTGGCCCCTTTTGAGTGTCTTTATTTTTCTGTGGCCCCCATACCTTTTTTTTTTTAGCTCACCGAGGAATTTGAAATCCTCAATTTGCCCGTGGCCCCCCTGAACTGTGTTGTGGCTCCCCAAAACAAAAATAAATCTCTGTGGCCCCCTGGGGGGCCACATGGCCTACCGTTGAGAAACCGTGCGGTAGAGAATAAAAAACATTTAATTAATTGCACATGAATGTAAATTGATTATTGAATACCAAATAAAGCAATATTTACTTTTTAGAGCTGCTAAGATATATTGATTTATTATCAGTGATCGAGGGACTTAATTTTAATTTTATTTTCCAGAGAAGCTTACCATTAATTTGTGCAATGATAAGGTGTTTTTAATAGTATCTTTTCGTCAAAAGTTGACTAGGGTTACCAGATTTATTCACGTCAATACCGGGACACTTAGATTAAATTATACACATTTGCGCTATTCAAAGTCGTATCTAAAGATTTACTTGCAGGAAAAATAATTAATAATACGAACCAAGCTCATTTGGCTCTCCCAAAATATGAAAAATCCGGAAATACCAATACACGCCTGGCAAATCGAATATGGAACCAGTCAGGTTTCAAAGATATCATTTAATTGTTAAACATCTTTAAAACATCTTAAACAGTGTATTTTTACTTTTAATGTGTCAATACTTAGTGGAATGGCATTGCTTATTACTTGGTGGAATGGCATTGCAGTAATTGCTTACACCTTTTTATTTCAATTTAACTTGTATAAATAGCACTGTTTAATTTATTTTCCTTATCAGTTGATAATGCTCGTGAAGAGCGAGACCGGTCCTGATCAAATAAATTTTAAGTGGAAAAAGTACTAAAAATCTTTTATTATTTTTAGTGTATTTTTACATCAATCAAAACATTATTTCTTCCTGTGTATATTTTCGTAAAATACATGACAACAACATGTAATTATCATTATTATAATAATCTGCATATTCGAACATGCTTAGAGTAAATTTTAATGTTCTTTATTTAAAAAAAACCTTTCTGACGTACATTGAGACTAATATACAAAATGGCGTCACATTTAATAATTTACTCGATTTTGGAATGAGAATTTACCGCATATTAATACAATTTCGCGGTAAAGTAAAATAGTCATGTTTTTCACTGAATTACGTTCAGCATTACAAACCCCTAAGGAATAAATTAAACACACATGTTTCGTGCGATGTTTTATTAATAAAAGCGTCCGCCAAATTGACATTTAACCCTTTCGCCAATGTTTGACAAATTGAAATCGAATTCAAAGATTAATTAATAATCCCCACATTCAATGGCATTGACGGGTGAATAAAAGTGAGTTTTGATTTTGATCGATTACTGCGTGATCTATAATTGGAGTCGAATTAATTGTAAACAAATTTCAATGTCAAAAAGCCAGGAAAATTCAATACGATATGAAATACCATAATTCAGCAATTAATCTCGTTTTGTAAAATAGAGATTATATTCGAAATTCATTCATTGAAATACACATGATATTTATTACGGTCTCCTGAATATTTAATAATCTTGATTATATTAGTATGTGGTAAATTAAGAAAATCTAAATTGAACAGCTAAATAATTAAAAATTAAATGGCAGGCTTTATCAAATCATTAATTGTTTTAAACATGGCGGAGTGGATGTTGAACTAACCCAGAAAGCTAATACGACATATTTAAATAACTTATATTTGATTTTATATACATATTTATACATTAAAAGATAAAAAATGGATGCGAAAGTAAGTCAGGGAAGATAATAGGTTGCTGATATAATATGTATAAAAAACATACACGAACATAATAAATAATGCTTTGTTTATTTTTGCATAGCCTTATGAAAAGTACTTAAGGCGTTCTGGAAAAAAATCTTTATGTCAAAAAGACGATGCAAAGCATGGTCTATATCATTTTTTCTATCTCTACAGTTTAGTAAAAAGGGCGTCATTTTATAAATCTTCCGTTTAAAAGCAAGTATGTTCAGAAAAATATGTTAGTACATGGATGTAGTTTACCGATCAACACATTTGACAGCTCGTCTTATTTGATAGAAGTGTCCAAAACCTCGAATCATCATCATCATAATAATAGTAACAATTATAACTTTCTCTCACCGGCCACATCTAATAAAAAAAACGTTGCGAGAACTATAAGCTATTTTTTAACTTTGCCTTAATAAAATCAATTTATGAGACTGTCTGTACTGAGATTCGAAAACGTGATCCGTGTAACCATAGCCAACGACGTTAATCTTTTGGCCATGGACCATGTATTAAACACTAAATTATGTTCAAATGCTTTATGTTTCACATGCTGTGAATAAAATTTTAAAAAATGTTTTTGTTTTTTAGTCGGGAAAGTTTTTTAATCATACAAGTGTTTCGCATTTCAGGATTATTTAAAGTGAAAGCCACACATTTCAAGGCGACGCAGCGTTGCATTTTTCTTTTAACATTAACTTCTAAGAAAACACAATTTTCATATTCATGGTATTGTTTTAGAAAAGCATTGTTGTGTGTTTACTTTTTAAAAGTTTTATTTTTATTTGTAAGTATGCATAACTACTACTTTAATGGT
The DNA here is from genome assembly GCA_031772345.1 of Himalopsyche anomala. Taxonomy (NCBI): domain Eukaryota; kingdom Metazoa; phylum Arthropoda; class Insecta; order Trichoptera; family Rhyacophilidae; genus Himalopsyche; species Himalopsyche anomala. Next base: position 25,350,081 of record CM062831.1, on the reverse strand, counting down.
GTCAGTTGTTTAATATTGCTGTGAAGACATTATATTAGTAAAATGAGAAACAATTTGTATAAAATTCAAAAAAAACTTTATTCGTGTATGAGATGTTTAGTTACAAAAGGCGATAAATGTACACTTTGCCAAAATCGAGAAAAAAAGTGCGTATTCTCCGCGTAATTTTTCAAAACTCAACACAAGCTTACGAAAAAAAAATGTTTCAACTCTCGATAAGCAATATACTGTAACAATTATAAATGTACCAAGATGAATCTTTTTTTAAATTTAAGTCGAAAACATATTTCATTTAATTTTTTTTTTAATCTTTAACGTGAATTTTAACCTCAATGAATTTTGCGTGTTTTCCAAACGATTTTTTTAAAAAAAAACACGATATTTCACTTCGGGAGAAAAAAGGTAATAATTATTATTCACGACGCTAAAAAAATATCATCATGTGCTCAAATAATTTATTTATTTTAAAGTTCACATTAAAAGAATACTACCGAAAAGATTTTTCAAAGCGACCTTTACCATTTCAATACCTCAACACACCATCATTCAAGTAGCAATCCCTTATCTTCTCATGTGTCCAAACTAACCATCCCATTAGTGTCTCAGATAAGTTGCAACAGCTGGGATATCTTCACATGGTATTTCTAGAGATCTCAGGCTTTGTAAAAGGATATTTTCGTTCAGATTTGGTATAGTAATACTGCCAGCTGTATAATGTTTTAATCAAAACAGTACATCCCTTTTCAATTTTGATGAATAGATTATACAGGTAATATTTTACGTCACGGTGACTAAGCTGTAAGAAGTCTTCAAACTAGGATAGATAATATTAATTCGATGATATTAAAAGTTAAATATAATGATAAAACTTATTTTGTACATATTGCGGGGTATTTCTAAACTAATGTTCTTGGTGGTTTTTGGTAAAGTAAATAAACTATAGTTTCACTTTGTAAGTTTTACTTCAAATACTCGTTATATTCTGAATATATCATATATCATACCTCAGAGTACAAGTTCCAAAGAAAATTCGTAAAACAATTCCATATGAAGTAGACATGGATAAATTACAATTACGTAATGCTTGATAAAAAAGCATTATATTAATAAAAATAAAAATAAAACAATTTGTAACACGTATTCAGAACTTGTTGGACAACAATTATTTTTACTGGTTATGTTTTGACTTTCTTGTGATAAACACTTGTTACAATTGTCATTTTTTTGACTTTTATAAAATGCATTTTAACTATTTAAAATATGTATTCTAATTTTTTGCAATACTATTTAAAATGTCTAATAAAATTATGGTTGAATTGATTATGATAAATAACTGGGTAAAAAAATTGTACTGAATGGTTACGGTTAATTACATTTGTGTAGAATATTCAAACAATAAGCATGAACGTGTTTGGTAGCTCGTCATTCTTGGAAGTTAATTAATGACGTAAATAACTGCGCTGGCATGTTCAACGACTTCCTTTTCCGTCCTGCCCTAAGGATGAAAAAGTTTATTCATGTCCGGACAAGGAAGTCAACGTTTGATTTAACTTTAGGGTTTGGCCGACAATTATTTCAAATCGCTATCGATGCGTGCTGTAGAACAGATTTAGCAGTATACAATAGACGTAGCAAAACTATTGAAATACGTTAAAGTGTTATTTTAGTTTTTTTTACGAAAGCATCGATTGAACTCTAAACTGACGACAGAAAGTTGTTAATTTATAAGTCAAGCGTAAACTTTTGAACACAACTAAGTAGTTTAGTGTAGACATACATATGTTTAACAATATATTAAGTTTTTTTAAGTACAAAGTGTACTTCTAAAAATATGCTAATATTGATACAAGTAAAGAAATAAAACAGAGACCTGGTACTGCTTAAGAAAATCGGGATATTATCTCAACCTAACTTACTAATAAACTTTGCTGAATTACACCACAGCAAAATATAGAAATATTTAATTAACCAATATACTGAACGATGGCGTGAAGCCGAAATAGTAGTTGGTTTTATTGTTAAAAACATTTATAGCCAACTACTTTGCTATGAAAAACAATGGAGTTCTACCATGTAAATTAAAATCAATTTAATTGTTTAGGTGGAGATGTAATATACATCTTTATTTCGTAGCAGACTTAGATTTCAAATTGAATTCAAGGCTATGGAGTCAGAGTCGGAGTCGGGAGTCGTAGAATCGTAGTAGAAAAAACCAAAGAAAAATAATTTTAAGATATTGAAAAATCATTAGTCTATTGATCATATTGATTGGTGAAATCTACAAGAAGTATTCTAGTAACTAAAATAATCTGATAGTATACAGATATGTTAGTTAACCGGAAATATTTGAAAAAATAAATTCAGAGTCGGAGCCTGAGTCGTCTTTTTTTACCTGATTCCACAGCTCTGATTGTATTGTTCAAAATAAAATTCGCATATTAATAGAACAAAATATTTTTTAGAATTAACATGAATTAAATCAACTTATATTTTTTTTTAAATAAGCGTAGCATACGAATATAAGAAGTGTTTGTATAAATTTAATTAACATATTTTTTACTTATTGCCCATTTTTTAATAATTATCATGCCCGGTTTCCTTCATCACACACACTGATTTGATATCAACTGATTCGTTATAAAAATATGTGGAAATTTAACCGAAAAATGTGTTTTAATAACAGAACAGGATTGAATTTTTTATACGTGCTGCTCAATGTAAAAACATGCAAGATTTTTAAAATCCTGTTACTATGTATCTGAAGAAAATAAATGCAAGGCATAAATTTGACCAACTTGCAAAGGTGGGCTTCATAATTCGGATGATCGACCCCAATACATCGGCAAAAGCTCGCGTGTTGACTTTCCAACCCTCCACTGTTATATTGTTCAACACGTAGGATGTATAATATGGAGTCGGACGTTCCATTAGGGATGAAAATTTAAGTAACGAATGTTTAGTTACTTGTTACTTTGGATATTGAGTGTCATCGAAAATTAATTATGTGTCGTTTGCAATGAAATATAGCATCTAAGTCAGTATAAAAAATCAAACCACGTGCTCCTAGTATGTACAACACCAAAAATGTAACCTCGTTCTGAAGAAAATCATCACAAAGTTACCGCCGAATCCAATTATCTGAATTACGGGTTACGCTTTTTACACACGATTGGGTATTGTGTATGTTTCAAAACGAGTAAAGTACCCACACCACTCAATTTCTTTCAAACTCTTTCAGAATAAATAGTTACTTGAAAATATGTGTGCTCACTGCTTATTAGAAATACGCAATACTTTAAAATACTTTGTAAATATTTTGAAAAGATCCATTTTTTTAGTTTATAATAAATTCCGATTAAATTATAATATAAAGGTTTTTTTTGTTTGTGACGTATTTATACTTTTAGTAAAGACTAGGGTATCCAATCCTAGAGCCTTTTTCCAATCCCGGGATTGGAATTAGCTCACCGAGGAATTTGAAATCCTCAATTTGGTATACTTTTTCCCCGGATTGTCTCAGAAACTCGTTTTTTTTTTTTTAGCTCACCGAGGAATTTTAAATCTTTAATTCGCTATACATTTCCACCAGATTTTTTTTAGCTCTTCCATTTCTAAAATTGTATCAATTTTCGGGATTTGCTAAAAAAGTTCTCAATCCCGAAATCGAACGGGATCCCGAAATTACGGGTCCCGGATCCCGGGATTGGATGCTCTAGTTAAGACTATTTATCATTTATAAAAACCTTTTGATATATTTTAAAATTAATGTGTAAAATTTTAAGTCGACTGAGACAAGTATTGTAGTATATATGAGATATTTTATTTGTTGAATGTAACATAGCGTCTGCCCATGCCAGTGCTTGTGAGCTTGAGTCGTAAGTATTTTTTTAAACGCAAACAGTGGCTTACCGAGTATATAATATATCATAGTTACAAAAAAACCACAAAGTAGTTTCACATCCCTATTTTCATAGAGAAGTTGAAATCATTTTCAAAGCCTCGGGCGCATATCCTTTCCCTGTTTGGCTTCGAACCCGACTTCTTCGCAAACAGCATAACAAATAATTCAATGTAATCGGTTTATAGTTTGAGAACGAATTTACATTCAGATTTTTTATTAAATAAATATTATATAATACTTCCTGGATTTTTACCACAAAGAAAGATGCATACAAATCAGTTATTATCAGTTAGTACAGATGAATAACTGAACTTAAAATATGTAATTTGAACTGCCGAAATGAGAGTATTTTTTTTTATATTTGAATATATGAAACATGCCAAATATTTATAATATTATTTGTAGAATTGTAGCGATATTAATACGATTTTTATTCACTAAAATGCCATACCACACTTTAAAATATAACTTAAGTGTTTTTCGTTTTATAAATTTGATAATTAATTTACCGATTGTAACTAAAAATAAATAGATCTGTTGGTAAAAGCGTTTGATGGTTCTGTCGTCAAGAAGAAGAAAATCAATTCTGACACTGCTGTGACAATGCCATTTGTATACTTATGTTAAAATAATTATCCGAAATTACAATTTGTATTTATATTAGTAAACTAGATAAAATCTCAGTTGCTTTGAGTCAGGGGCAGGCTTGAAGAAGCAAGCTACTTGTGAAATTAACAAAAAATAGTTCTAAATCAAATCAGTACATAGTTAACTGCAATTTATGACGTACACATATTTATTATATACGACAGTTTAAGTATAACGTTTGAAACATGGACCTCTTGGTTGGGTTTGAATATTTATAAAAGAATCAAAAGCCTAACATGTATTTAAAAAAAGTATTTGCGCACGTAGCTTTAAAATATTTTACTATTTCATTTTTTTAAATATATATTTTAATTCGGGATGTAGGTTGCATATTGGTTAGAATGGGGTGGCGTATTGACTTGCGATACGCTGAAGCGAGTCTTGCCACTTTGATCAGTGGGGCGTCAAAGCCTTCCTACGGACATACAACATCTTGACACGACAACTCGACAAGCGAGACCTCTCCAACGAAATTGCATGCGTTTAGCCCCACAGCGTTTGAGACACCAAACATTGTTTTTTTTTCAAAAATGCATCGAATAAATTGTGTGTTCAATTTGGCGTAAAAGGGGGCTATGGAAATGAGGATCAGCGTGTTATCGACGATTTCGAAGTCCGAAGATTACATTAGTACTCGCTGTTCAAAAAGACGTTCGTTGTTAGTAGGATAGAATATCATCGGTATACTGGCGAAATACGTAATGTCAAAATATCTTGTTTTGAGATTATTATCATTTTCTATCATCATGATACTTTAACAACAGTATTTATACTCTACAATTATTATTTATCGCTCCAACCACTTGAAATTCTTCAGTTATTTAAAGTTTTATTTGCCAAAAATAAGTGTGACTTGATGTATATTATGTTTAAATTAAGGTTAGGACAGGATTAGTGCCAGTTACCAGTACACTATGCTGGAATGAAATTTTTAGACACCAGAAACACACATGCTTTCGAACAGAAATCGATCGAAAAAATGCTGTTCGTACTGATATTCGAACCTATAAGATCCAGCACGGAAGTCAAGAACTTTAATCACTGCGCCATATGAGCCTTATCCTTATATGCATACTACTCTCTTTGGAAAAGAGAGGTTGAGCAACTGAGTAACAAACAGTTCTCGTAGAAAAAGTTCTGTTGATATAACTTTATTGGATATGCTTCACATTGTATTTTAAATTATGTAAAAATACATAGAATACGTCTGAATAAATCTGTCTTTTTCATAAGATACAAAGTGTTAAAATCTATACATCTGCATTCATAACGTAAAACAGTCGGTTTTTGATTTAACGCTTTCTGCCAGTTTACCGAAGATTATAGCCTTTCACGTTGATAGCTCACTGATATGCTTTTAATTAAGCTAATATAAATAAATTTGATTCGATATCTGCCACAAAATATGACCCAAAAATAGTTTTTTCAATAAAAAAATAGCATGTACAAAACAATATGAATTTATTATAAATTATTGTATCATGGCTGATAACTTTTTGACACCGGAATTTGATGCTATGGGTTTGATTAAAATGTGGTTGCAACATCACATACATTCAACAATGTTACAATGGAATTATTATAATTATTAAACATTCCCGGCGAACACCCTGTATACGACTATAGTATATATGACTGTATATTTGCATTGAGAAAGGGGGTTTATTTACGCAATGACCTTTTTCTCGTATTTTATTTGATAAGAGATCAGTCAAAACAATACAAATTACTTTATATAATACAATTACAACGAACAATTTAAAAAGAATTCCATTTTTAAAAATCGATTAAGGATAAAATTATTGTGAAATAGATCATTATTTTCGTTATCATTTTAAAATTTCTAAATTTGAAATTACCATCTGTTACTTATTAAGACAGACGTTGCACAAGAGCAACATTCAGTGTTACAACGCTTTAAAAAAAATATTCCTCACAAAATATTTAGGGGAATTATTATAATGAAACACACTTCAACATTGAATCGTCGAATCTATTTATTAAAAATAATGACCTTCTTTAAGTCATTATTTCTTTGATCCTCAATACAAATTGTTTTGTAAGTACGGGTTTTTATATCTCTCAAATTCCCGCTCGCATTATTTTCATTATTAGACTGGACGACCCAGCGATTATATTAAATCGCAGTGATTTTCCGCTCATTTGTGCTTGCCCGGATAATCTGACGTCTTAAAAACGAACTTATACATGCTATAAAATAAAATTCTTAAAATGTCACATCATCCCATCGTATATTCATAAATATCTTCACTTTTATTGTTAACAAGCACGATTGAAGAACGAATCATAAGATGCTTTGTAATGTTTTTATGTCATTTTATTTTTGAACATTTCCGCTAGCAGTCTGTAATGTAGATTTTAAAGTATAAATGGTCAACGTGTCAAAAAAGTAACTACAGTAATTACAGTAATTGACCACCCCAATTCTTAGTGCCCCATTTTCAGCATCAAATAGAGTGAAAGATATGAAAATATTGCAAACATGTATTTTGATAGAAATCCACGAATCATTTGAAAGAATGAATTATAAAGATCCGAGAAATATTCAAACCATAAACAATACTCAAATGAAGCTAGCTATACTTTATACTTTAGTTTGAATAAACGCATTGTTACTTTACATCAGAAACTATAATGGTTTTCAAATTAATGTAATATAAAGAAGTTCTTGGCGGTTGTTTAATCCTATGTCAACCGATCTAACAGAATTATGTCGCAACCTTCCTCACTTTACAAACAAAGTATATTCTTTTTTGTTATAATAAAATATAAAACTTCTATTTTCTTAATGAAGCTTCAAGCAAAATTTTAAAGTCGCGCTCAACTTTTAAAAGAATTAACTTCGTAAATAAACAGTATCCAACGAAATTAAAAAGATCTCCACTAACTGAAAACGTTTCAGAATAATAAAAAAGTTACGGTGTAAGTATTTTTTTTATTAAATTACTGTTTAGTGCAAATATAACGTCATTCACTACTTTGAAGTCGTTTCCCACGCAGTTTAAATATATATCACATCTTTTCCAAGTATTCTCCGTTGAGACAGCGTTGATATAATAAATACAGTACATTTTAATAACAAAAATATTTACTTTTTGATTTTTAATATCTCATGTTCGCAAATAAAACTAATTCAGCAAATAATATTAATTATACTTGAGAAGGAACTATGGTTTTAGTGAATGAATATGTGTACATATTTTTATATATACATATAAACTATGTTGCGTCTACTTTTTATCAAATTGTTTTTAAATAACACGGTCTAATAAAACGGATAACTTTGAAAGACGATATCAAGTAGCCAAAAGATTTTTTTTTTGGATTGATTTATCAAATTCTATTCGAAGGCTTTGATGTTTGTGATGTCTGAAAATTATCTCCCACCCTTTCCGATCCTTTAATAACTGAACGTAGCGAGAGCGATTAGTTAATCGCTTATCCTATCCTGGCCTTATCCTTCTATCCCTACTACTCTTCGAAAAAAGAGAAGTTGAGCGATTGAGTAACAAACAGTTCTCGTATAAAAACTTCTGTTTAGAAATCTCTATTACGAAGGGATGGATATGCTCTACTATATGTCCGTTCCCAATCATTGATAAAAAATGATTAAACCTTACGCAGTGGCATGAATAATAATTTATTTTCTTATTATCAATAAAAATATTGTACAATTCGACGTTTTTGTTTAATTTACTACATGGTTGTACCGAATTATTGAATTAACACTTATAACAATGATGTTCAATTAACCTCTTTAAATATTCTACGGTGTAATTCTGTTAGCGTAGAATGTGTAGTTCTTAATAGTCGTTTTTCATTTTAAAAAATGCATGTTTCTTTTCAGATTTGAGTGTCATACAATATAATATCTGCAACGTGAATTGTTCACATATTGTATGTGACGTCAATAAGCCATTTGGTATTTGAATAATGATTTGATTATTTTTAGTTATCATGCAATAGATATTATAGTAAATTTCAAATATTTATTCGATTACAGTTGTCAAGTGACATATTATTGACAAACAAAAGAAGTCCGACAAAGGCGTTCCATATTTAAAATACTTAGGCTTAATCTTATTCCTTAGCGACATATCTGAGAAAAAGATAAAATTTGTTTGTATCTAGGAATCTTATTTATTTATTACAATGGAATTATTCAATTGTAAGAATTTCGGAATGATAAATTTACCCATTTCATTTTAAATGTACATATAGTAATATTTGTTCAATACAATTGAAAGTTGTGAAACTCTACTAAGAAGAAAATGCTGTTACCAAGAGATTTCTTTTGATTTGAATATACATATCTATTATATTAAATGCGTTAAACAATATATACTTTACCCATTGCCAGCAATGAGTTGTAAGTTACTCCCTATGGTGCCATAACTATTGAATTTAACTACTTTGTTTTCGAAAATGACTGATATTAATGTAAACACTCCATTTTTCAAGATTGAATTATGTAGATGACAAATTATGACATATTTTTAATCAAAAATATGTATCGATTGGAATTTTTCGTAGCACATAACGGTGTTGAAAGAATTGCGACTTTTTAACTACTGAATTTCAAAAAACCATTTCAATATTTTAACTGCTTAAATACGGCGCAAATAATTCATTAATATGTCTCAGAGATACTGCGTGTTTTTGATAAAATCAATTTTGCCTAATATACACTCGAATTCGATATTTTAAAAATCTATATTCACTCAATATAGATAGCACTGCACATATTCATCAAAATATTGCTTGTATTCTATTAGAATACCAAGTATTTGATTTTTTAAATGTCTTGGACATCCGAGCTCGCTTTCATATGTTCCGAACACCTGTGTCCGCTTGGTATTCAAGTGGTGTATATCTTATTGAAGATAATAAATTGAAAACTATGTTATTTGATTACGTGAAAATGAAACGATTTGCTGTCCTTTTTTAGAGCGTTACCACTCGGTAACAATTACCGAGGTCTAAATATAATATATGATTGATACAAAAAATAAATATCTTTCCACTGGTATGTATACCTTTGGTATTTCAAATTCTAGCGTGATACTTCAGGAACGATATAAATCATAAACTTACAATACATTAAAAAGGGTACAATTTATTATTCCTTGATACAAAGGTCAAATCAGTATTAAATTTGTAGCTATTTTCACTATAAATCACTAATTTAAACAATAGCAAATCACTTTTACAGTATAAACTAAATGAAAACAGAGATTGGTTATTAAGTAAACCTTATTGAAATGTGAACAATTTGTTATGTAATATAACAAGTTCTTTTTAAGGATTAATTTCTTTAGTACGTATTCCGCTCAATGATCAGAACGTTTCAGGTTTAATCTATCATTAACTATAACATTATATTCTCATTTTTTTTCAATTTGCATGAGATTAATTCAAGTCCATTCAATTCAATTTAAATATATTATAGACTATTCCGTCAAATAATTAATATATGTTTTTAAATTTGAATGAACGAAAGTTTCACACAATTTTTTATTTTCTATTTGCCATCACAGCGCCATGTCCACTCTCATTGTGGAGCATGTGGTCTCCAAACGGAGGTATCTTACCACAAGTTTTTTCTACGAGAATTGATTGTTACTCAGTTAACTCAACCTCTTATTTTTCCTAAGAGAGTTGGGATACAAAAGATAAGGTTAAGAGAGTAAGATTTTAGCAAGTCGTCTTCGCAACGTCCCATTATTTTAGGATTGGAAAAATGGAAGAATATCTGTAGAAATAATTTCAATCGATTGAAAAAATGCTTTTCGTTCTAGGATTCGAACCAGTGAGGTTCATCACAGAAGCCAGCGACGTTAACACTGCGATACGGAATCGACAAAATAAGTAGACAAAGGACATTTTTTAAAATGAATACTGTTTTTGCCCATCAAATCAGAAAAAAATTGAGTTGAGAAAATTTTGTAATGTCATTTGAATATTTTTGCTTGATATGTTATTATATATTAAAAAAAATTCGCAACAGGTTGTACAATTTAACATATTTTTTCAGTTGTTATTTAAAAAAAAACATGACAACTTTTTGTTTTATATACAACTATTCATTATTAAGATAGTGTGTTGACATGCTCTTGTCACAACCTGACATTAAATTTAGTCCAATCTGGGGTTTATCTTTGTTCTGACTGTATGTCTTAAGACACACTAAGCACATAGATTAACAACCGTAACACATACATTATACTATTAGTCTTAGAAATCTGCTTCTAATGTTAATCTTCTCTTTCATAGTGTTCACTTTGACTTGAGAAGTGCCAGTCAAGGCGTATATTAATCTTTCAGCACTATTTGACAAGCTTTTGCTACATAACCCCAACAACTATCATATAATCTACGTTGTTTAATAAGCGTATATATCTTCTCAGCCACAGTAGGTATCTCTACTCATATTAAAATACAGTTGGTTGATGGCTTACGACCAGGGCTGTGGAATCGGAGTTGGAGTCAGAAAAACCGGAGACAAATAATTTAAAGATATTTGAAAATATTATTAATCTGTTCATCATATTGATTGATAAAATCTATTACAGTTATTAAAGAAACTATAATGATCTTAAACAGATATGTTAGTTAAAACCCTCCAAAGACGAGCGTGACCATACAGTCACAGTAAGCACTGTTGTCTATTGATTTCACTATTCATCCTTTTTCTACCTGTATATCGTTGCGTTTACTCAAATTTGGTTAAAAAGAATACTGACTTCAGTTAGTCATCAGCCGCGGGGACGAAAACGACTACCAAAAGCAGATGCGATTTTTTGAATTTCCGTTTATTTTTAATGGTCCTTTTGAAGCTTTTAATAATTATTTTATCAAAAAATAAAATTATCTACACTACTTTTACTAATATACTTGTGTTGAAATTATGTTGATCTAAAGAGTTGTAAATATTTTCTAAAATTTCACGTTTAGCTATATTTCAACCCGTTTGTGTGCCCATGCGGTCTGGCTCGTCTTTACTATTGTCCGTACACAATATTACACTGTAATATAAGGATGAGAATGACCATATAGTCACGCGGGGTTTTCACACAACGAATTTGTGTTTTTTTTTTAAATTTTGTTAGAAATAAAATTTATCCGTGACTTTAATACAGCTTAAAAATATTTGTTTATCGAAAAAAAGCTCTCGTCTCTGGAGGGTAAACGAAAATATTTTAAAAAAAAATCAAGTCGGATTTGGATTTTTATTTAAAGCCGGAGTCTGTGTTGGAATTGTCTTTACGACTCTCAATCATTCGTACTAACGTTGAACAAAAAGTAAAATAAAAAAACCTTTTTTTATATGTTTTGCCATCAGTCTTGCGATCCTGGCGAGACTAGGACTAAGGGTATGCTGAGACGCAGGTGATGCAATGCAGGATAGCACAGATTTTTTATAACATTAAAAAAGACAGAACCGTATGTGCTGCCATACAGGAAAGTAAGACGCAAACATGCTATGGATGTGTTATTTTGATTTCCATGCAAAGCGACCTAATTTTTGACTTGTGCCGTGGGTATTTATAAGACGCAGCTATCACAGCATACGCTGGTCACTCATGTCGGCTTTGCCTGCTTGTCTACACCATTGGCGGATCCAAGGGGGGGGGGCATGGGGGCCATGGCCCCCTCCTTGGGAGAATTTATTTTCCATTTTTATAATTTATTAAAACTTTATTTTGAAATGGGCTCTTTAATTGTTTAGTTTACTATGTTTTATAGAATACATACTTACTTAATTATATATTGACTATTTTTATATATTGACTATTTTTATGTATTGACTATTTTTATATACACCCAATCTTTTTTTACGCGATACATAGGAGGAAGGTGGCGCGTAAAAAAACCTTACTTTCATATGATTTGATAAATCGGTTCCAAAAATCAAAATATCGCGTAAAAAAGTATCAAAAATGTATGAAAAAAAATTGTTCCTCTAATAAGCGCAAAAAATATTTTTTACGGTGCCGTCCAAAAAAATCGCGTAATTTCAAAATCGCGCAAAAAAATCGCATAAAAAAAGGCTTTCATCTATTTTTTAATGTATTATTTTATCATGCTTATTTTCAAATTGAATGGCCCCCTCCTGGGACAATTTCTGGATCCGCCACTGGTCTGCACCTGCCAATTCTACACTGCTATGCACTGCATCGCCTGCGTATCAATATACGCTTAGACAGATAGAAAGAGAATAACAGACATCACATACATCGATGCCTTCAATCACAAATCTAATAACCAATTAAACAGTCAATTTACAAAACCATTCGCACAAAGATGCATGCCCTTGGACATCGTAACCAAAGCCAACTACGTTTAATAGTTGGTTAAAAGTCCAGTCAATTAAATAGTCCATTCTAATATTCGTTTACACTTGAAAATATATTTTAATTACTGGCTGAAGACATTTCATTATTTAAAACACTTCATTCATTTCATTTTATGAAAAGTCTTTCAGTGTGATTCCAGCGAAACATAATTCTTATAGGCATTTAATTTTCTTGATGTTTTATACTACAGTATTTTTGTTAACTTTGATAAAATTATAAAGATTGTCGGGTCATAACGCAGCGGTTAGCGTTGTGGGCTTCCGTGCCGGACCTCACGAGTTTGAATCCCAGTACGAACAGCAATTTTTCGATTGTTTTAGTGATTTCTGTTCGAAAGTATGGGTGTTTGTGATGTATTGATTTCCCTCCCACCTTTTCCATCCTTCAATAACTGGGCGTAGCGAGGGCGATTAGGTAACCACTAGTCCTGTCCTAGCCTTATTATTCTATCTCTACTTCTCTCTATAGGAAAGAAAGGTTGAGCGACTGACTAACAAACAGTTCTCGTAGTAAAAATATCTGTTGAGATACCTACATTAGAAGGCCATATGCTCATTAAGAGCGGACATAGATAAAAAAATCCGGTATTTTGAAATTACTCTTTTTTTTTTAAATGGTATAGCAATCAATACAATAACGTCTAATTAAAAAGCAACGTAATGTTATGAAATATTACATGTTCCATATTTCAAAATGAAAAAAAAAACATTATTTTATATCAATTTATAATTCTTTTATTACAAGCTTATTTTATTACACTAATCAAGCATTCATTATTAATGCATCGATTTCTTTAACATGTATATTGCATTTTTATAACGTTAAATATTATTATACTTACTATGTATTAACAAATAAAATATGTTAAGCCCATGGAATTTTAAAAACACTGTGAGTTTATAATCCTCTTACAAAATTTACCAATAAATTACAATAACCAAAAAATGTTTTTGTTAAATTGGATAAAGTTATCTATAGCTGCATTGGTATTGAAAAGATTTTGTAGCTTTCAGAAAATATTGCGTGGAATTTTAGTTCATCACGTTATGCAAAACAATGCATTTTGTATCAAATCCCTCCCTGAGTGTCGCACAGCGATAGTTTCACTGTTTTATATTGCAATATGCAATTTTGTTTACGTTCATACGAAAGTGGAAATATTTATTTATTAAACAAGGATATATTGCGATATTTTTGTTTCCGCAGAATCTCCATAAATCGAAACAAAATAGTCGATAAGTCGCTTTCAAGAACAGCGAGCGAAAACTGCCAATGTGAAATTGTCAATATGTCATTTGTTTAGTGTTTAAATATATCACATTTTTGTCATTCTAGCTATAATATGATAATAAATAACGCAGTGGTCAACGTCATTGGCTCCTGTGACAGATCTCACGGGCTCAAACCCAAGCCCCGAAGCATTTTTCAATCAATTTGTCGTTTTCCGTTCGAATGCATGGGTAGATATAATGTCTGAAAAATTCTCTCCCATTTTTCAATTTTTGAAAAAAGGGAAATAGCGAGAGTTATTTGCTAACCACTAGTCCTGCCCAAATTCTATACTGTGTATCTCTGCTCTTTTCTTAAATTCTTCATTATTGAAAATTTTTGTCTGAATGTTGCTGCCAATAAGTGAAGACACATTTTTAAACATTTTATAAGAAACTATATGGAATGTAAAAATATCTCAAGCAATCTATATATATATATGTCAGGTCCATGATTCAGTAAAAAATGAGAGTCTTGTGACTGCAGTTTTTGTATAAAAAGTCTGTTGAGATACCACCATATGCTCCACATTGGGAGAGGGCATAGATTAAATATATATATTTATAATTACTGTTGAAAAATAAGTAAAAGCGAATACAGTTGTAAGATTCAAATTTTAATGTAGTATCATTTAGTAAATACACCAAAATTTTTTTTTTTTCATAATTTGATTTTCTTTTGAAAGCAAATCATAGAGTTTTAAAATCGAACATTATAGTTTGCATATTTTTTTTTACCGTGTCCGCCCTCAATATGGAGTTTATCTCAACAGAAGTGTTTCTACGAGAACTGCTTGTTACTCAGTTGCTCAACCTCTCTTTTTCCAAAGAGAGTAGGAATAGAAGGAAAGAGCTAGGACAGGACTAGTGGTTAGCTAATCGCTCTCAATACGCCCCGTTTATAGGATAGGATGGGTGGGAGGGGGGAAGACATCACATACATCCATGCCTTTGAACAGAAATTCATAAATCAATTGAAAAATCAATTTATAAAACTGCCCGTACTGGGATTTGAACCCGTGCCCTACGTAGCGGTAGCCAACAACGTTAACCACTCGACCACACAGACGGCAAATAATTATAAACATAACATTGTTGACGCTTTTTTTTCCTGAATGGAAAAATATGAACCAATTTAGGAAATAATTATATATTCCGCATTTATAATTGAGTTTTAATTAAATATTTATTTGAAAAAAATATTCTGAAAATCTAAGATTAGTAAAATAATACAATACAACTGTTCAACGTGTAAATAATATCATTCCGTGTATTTCCGCATCAGACTAATAAATATTGTGAGACGTAACGTTATTGGCATTTGAAGAGGTTTCCATAAAAAGGTTACCTTTCATTGAGTGGTGTTGGCGAATCAACCAATTTAATATCATATCGATTGGCAACTACACCAGGTACCTCGAACTGTTAACCCATCAATGATACGGTTTGTGCTGAAATTATTATTTTAGGTGTACGATTTCGATAACAGTAGACAATTCTCCCACAACATTAAATTAGATACAATATAATAAATGTCTTTCCTCGGTATCTTCTCAATCAATCACTTGTCAATTTGGATCAATTGTTCAATCGCGATCGGAATGGTTGCCCTCTCGCGGTGTGCATAATCAACTGGTTTGACACAAAGTTGTAATGTATTTTGTAAATTAAATTGTTGTTCAACACTATCGAAAAGTTTATTACCTCGTATATTTAAAAATCGATATAAGCATGTCGCAAAGTTTTCATTTCATTCCTTGCATATTATATACCTAAAATGTTATAACTACATTTTAAATTTGGAACACAGATGTCATTCAAAATAAATACCGCTAACAACAGTATTAATTACGAATTTGTTATTTTTGTAATCTTAAATATTGTGTTCTTAATTTAAAATTGTCTTTTTTAAATCATTTCGACGCAAAAGAGAGTTATTATAATTTCAAATAAAGAATCGTTTCTTGTCTATTTTATTGTTTGAAAATTTACACTGATAGAACAAGAAGTTATCTGGCTTCATTGATTTCTTTTATTCTTAAATGATTGTGTGTTAAATTTATTTTTAAATTGCTGTAAACGAAAACACATCAAATACCGTGTGAGTCGAGAGAAATGTGAACAGTTTATTTAAAGGTATGAAATATACTTTTTATTATTAACATTACATTATTTAAGTATGTCCAATAACGCTCTTTAATGAATATTAATATTCCACTTCAAAAACATTTCAAAAATGTCCAGGTGAATTAACGTGGTAGGGACACTATCATATTAGGTAAAGTTACGTCACTCTGGAGGGTAATATAAAAATAAAGCTTTTATACTAAATATTTTGCAAGAAAAGGTGAAAACGGATTTTGTAAAAAAGGGTATACGTACATCCCAGGACACCTGTATAAAACTATATACTATGTTTATTTTTGATGCACGATCAGTATAGTACAAAAAGGGTACTACATTTATTCAATACCATGTTATAGCCAATGCTAATCTTCATATTAATAGCCGATAAAATAATCACTCACTTTTAACAAATAATCACAAATATGTACATCATAATGTACTTTTCCCCCAATGATAAGGATTTATTTTGAACAGCACATTTTTCGACCAATGCTTACGGCTTATTTTGAATCGCATAGTTTTGAATTCGTCGTTCGTCCAATTGGAATGGACGTCTTTTTTATATTCAAAATTCAAATTTCCTGGCTTAGAACTATATTTCTAAGATAGAAGCTGTTTTAATTAAAATATTAATCTATATAAATTATAATTTATGATACATTTCTCAACTATAATAATTAAGTTTATATTTTGTTGTTGTTATTCTTTAAACTTCCACCAAATAAGAAAAAAAGCGGATGTATTTTATTCAATTGATATAAAAAAACAAATCAATGCACAAAATCGTTAAATTTGTTTATACCATATCATTATGGTTTTACTTTAAAACGAGTGATGTCAATGTCTTGGCAGAATATGGCTTTGCACAATCCTATAGACCAGGCATACCCAAACTTTGGACCGCAGGCCACATGTAGCCCTTTTGAAGGTTTCGTGTGGCGTTATCGGAAATCTCTATACATTTGGCATTTTTTTATTGGTAAAATACATTTGAAAAAAAATGGTTACAAGATTTTTAAAATAATAAAATTATCTTATTTGTTTAATATAAAAATATCATAGTACTATAAAAGTTTAAAGTATTTATGTGTGGCCTATCAGAGACGTGAATTATTTTGTTTGGCTCACCAAGTGATTTCAGTTGGGCACCCCTAGTATAGACAATGATTTTATTGATTTATTAAATAGTATTGTATCTAGGTAAAACTGTTTTTCTAACCTTAATATTATCTTCATTCTCTGAAAAAACTTGCCGTACTTTTAGCAGGATAGGTACAATCAGTCTTATGTTGATTTTAAGCTAATATATAACTAAGATCACTCTCAATAACAACATCAATTTCTACCCAGCCGAATTCAGAGTATACATTATTACTTGCTACGTAAATACTGTTGAAGCTGTTTCATAATGTGTCGCTTTGGAAGTGAACATTAGTTCAATTATTATAATCAAAATTTATGGTGATTTATTGAATATCTTTATACTGTGATCATTATCACTACAGAGCATAAAATTAGTACTGGCTTAATACATTAGTGTCGTAAAAAGTTTTCCAGGTATGATCACTGACCCGAGGCCTTTCTAACGACCTGAAGCAGGTCCTGAAACGAAATTATAACTTTATTTTTTCTGATGAAAAGGTCAAAATGTTTTTAACCCCGCTTGTCGTATAAAAACATTCGTAGCTTTTATTAAAAAAAAAAAACGATTACAGGATATCCATGTGAAAGTTGACTGTCGAGATTTTTATTTTATTTACAAAATTAAATAAAAAAACAATTAATCAACATATTTGGGTGTCCCACAAGACCATTAAATAATAAATTAGTAACAGACAATTGAATTAGGAAATGAAACAATTAATAAATTTGTCTTGTTTACATAATGTCAAGGGTTGCCTAAATTTACCACTCACCCCTTAATCAATGGTGAAGATATAATAGAGGTGGAGGTAGCACCAAAATAAACCACCAAAATATTTCACGGAAAATCGAATGAAAGACGCGGTACTCTGTCGTAAGAGAAATGTAAAAGTGATCACGCAAATTGTAAAACGATTCCTATTTCCTATTCTGCGGAAACTCCAAAAGTCAAATTTATTCTTCTTTATTTTAGACAATCTGGGTCGTATAGGCTATTGTGACTTGTACAAATGATATCTTTTGTTGTTAGTACTATTCCCCTTCCTACAAAGCAGGCTCTCAGCTTCTAGCCTTTTTTTATTTTTAGAGTGAGTACAGACTAGGTATTTATTAGGACTTGTCAATTTTAGAACGAACTTAGCATCACGAAAATGACTCTCTTTGTTTAAAATCAATTTGTATGCTGTATGTGTGTATGTATGTATGCGCATGTGTGTCTACATGTACGGATATAGTATGGAGGAAGCATATGGAATGTGATTTGCAAAATAATGCATATGGAGTTCCCGTGAACTTCTTATCTCTGTAGTGATCGCGCCCTTCCGTCTGCAAACGACGGTAAGGGGATTCAATTTACAATTTTTCAAGATCTTTATCGATGAAGGAGACTGGAAGAACCTTGGTGCGTCCTGGTACTTGAAGCTCCATAAATTTGATATGCAAAAAAAAAAAAAATTAGGACTTGTCGGTTTACTACAATCCGGTTTTTAGCCAAATTTACGACATTCGAAAACCAATCATTTTATTTAATAACATTGACATATAATATTAGAATTATTATTCATTTTTTTATTATTTAATTATTATTTTAATATTTTGACTTGGAACAGCCATGATTGCAATTAAAACGAGATTAAATTTGAATTATCTGAATGATGTACTCTTCCATTAATCTTGCTGTTAGCGACTCGGGTTTCGCCTTTCGGCATCTTCAGGTTTTATCAAGTACACAAATGCACTTGAACTGACGAGCAGCAAAGGGTTTATATCGTTTATAAAAGTGCAACAACAAGATTAATGGAAGAGTAAATTCATAAATCGATTGAAAAATCAATTTGTAAAACTGTCCGTTCTGGGATTCGAACCCGTGACCTCCGTATCTGAAGCCAACGACGTTGACCACTTGACCACACAGGCGGCATTTACAAAGTTGGTAGGGCGACTAACTTACAACCAGTAAATGTTTAACTGGATGGCTGCCACATACGAGATATCTCGTCAGTTTTTTCGTACTCAGCACGCCAGGGACGAGTTAGCTCGTCAATAATTAATTAAATTAATAATTTCAAATTATAGCCGGCGTGCTAGGTACAGACGTACTTTTTTATACGGCAGGCAAAAGGTTAAGCGTATGTTTTATGCTAGACTACAATATGCTGTACATTGAAAGCTTCCGCGAGAATTTTTTTAAAAATTCACAGACTTTTATTTTTCATATTTCGTGACCTATCTCGTGCAATGACTTTGAAAATGTTTAAATTATATCGCCCATTCTATTAAATCTTGACAGAAACATGAGTTACTTGTAATTGAATTAAAAACATCTAGATTATTGTTTCGAAAAAAGTGCCCAATTTCACTTTTAAACAACTCGCAGGTAACAACAATTAAAAAGTTAGAACTTACTTTTCAAGTTCTTTTCTGACGTTACATTGTCCAGGGAACGTCAGGTTGGCGATATATTAATACATTTTTTTTTTAAAGTTCTTGAGAAATATTGCGTTATTAAAATAAAGTCAAGATCAGTTGAATTTCAATGGATAACCTATAGCATAATGCCGTGTGAAAATGTTTTCATTTAAAAAATATGTTTCCTTGCAAACATAATAATTATTGTTTTATATGTAATAATACTGTTTATAATTGAGTGTTTGATACGTGTATTATGCTGATCGGTTGTATTATATTAAAATAATGTAATTATAATCTAACTCTTCTATATATAATCACAATAAGTATAATTAGTGGAAACGCATAAGGTCGATATGTGTGCAAATTTTAGGGTCTTGTGTGAAATATAACAAACCTATGTATTTTACATCAAAATTCATAAATAATTTATGTGAATTCGATATACATATATGAAATAATTTTATTTTTAATAAAAGAAAACAATTATCGTTTATATTGAAATGTTTCCCACATTATATACTACAATGTAAAAAAGTATACAACTCGGGGTAATAACAAGCCTTATCTTTAAATGGTTCACTTGTATACTTTATCAGGAATCGTGATTAAAAAATATTATAATTTAAAAATAATGTCGGGTAAAAATTATGCCAGACCTCGCGGGTTTGAGTCCCAGTACGAACAGAATTTTTTCGATCTCTGTTCGAAGCCATGGGTGTTTGTGATGTCCCTCTTACCATTTTCGATCATTCAACATCTAGGCGTAGCAAAAGCGATTACTTAACCACTAGTCTTGTCCTAACCTTATCCTTCTATCCCTACTACTTTCTTTGAAGAAGAAAGGTTGAGCGACTGAGTTAAAAACAGTTATTCTCAAAAACTTAAGATACCTTCATTACCAGGCCATATGCTCCACATCGGTAGTAAACATGGATTAAAAAAATATTGTCATAATTTATTTGGGGGCGACGTTCAGGTTTTTTTTACAACAATGAAGAGTTTTAAAATATCCCAAAATCCAGCGAAAATCCAAAGGTGCGTAAAAAATGAAAGCCTACTTTTCACTCGTCAAAATTCAACGCTATTCCCATTAGTATCTCAATACGTCATTTATTTGGTAATATAAAACCCATCTTTTGATGTGAGTACATCACCTCCTCTCCTCTACTGTTCAACACGCGTATATATTATATTATGTATAATTTTAAAATAACATATAGCATATCATCGAACACTGGAAGACTTTTCAGTCTTCCCTTTTGCCGAATCGTCAAATTAACATGGATTCTGTTTTCCATAAGATTTTAATAAATCTACCGAAAACACTTTCCAATTGTCTACGTGACATGTAAGGTTTCTGTTATTCTAAAAATTTCAAACAACTTCTATACACATGATACCTTTTTTATGCGAATTCATCGTAAATAATTGAATGATTGATAAGATGTCGTAGAAATATTTTGTAAATGTTTTGATATTTTCATTTTGAGATATTTGGAAGATGCATTATCTTTTAAATTCTCTTTTTGTTCATTGTTATTGACTTGTGTCACTTACTCCATACTAAATATATGGTGTCTTTTCAATATGCCAAATTCTCTGGATATACTTCTATTTTTCAAAACCAATCTAGTGTCCAAGTCATATGCTAGATTTGTTTATTGCTTAATATGTAATCAATATACTTCGAAGACAAGTGAACGCGTATTTTCTGTTGATAAATATTCAAAATTTGAAGTACTATGAAATATATTACACTAGATGCATTGAAAAATTTATTCTGAAACTTCGAATGTTTGTAAATCAGTGTATGTATGTTTTAAAATATAAATGCATGATGTTATTTCTTGTTTTCTTTATCTATCAGTATTCTTTGTTTATTTGAATAAAAAGTAATAATTTTAAACTTAAACTCTTGGTCAGTATAAAATGCTTAACAAAAATTACCCGGGACCGAGCCGGGTAATCAGTCGGTTAGTTAAAAAGTACCCGAGAACCGGGTAATGTCTTTGCACGGAAATCAGGATGCCCTAGTTTCACTTATGATCACTGAAATGAATCTACACTATTATGATATATATTTTCGCGTAGCTTAGGCTTATTGGCTTTCAATGATAAGTGAGATTATTGGTATTACCATCAACTGACATTTATATGACTGTCTGACTTTTTCTTTACAGTAAATGATTATTAATGAGTTGATTAGTTATAATAATTGAAGATATTAATCAGTTATAGACAGTCGCATTTATTAATTCTGAAAGATAACGAATGAAATGGTGATAGATAAAAATCTATTTTTTTCAATCATATCAGCTCACAATGCTAAACATATTATGGATTCCTTATAAATTCATTCTCAACAGAATTTTTTCTACGAGAAAAAGTAAGATTGTTTCTACGAGGAGCATATTATGGATTACTTAGTATTTATTATTCCATGCCCGCTCCCAATATGGAGCATATGGACTCCTAATGGAGTTTATCTCAACAGAATTTTTTCTACGAGAACTGCTTGTTACTCAGTTGCTCAACCTCTCTTTTTCCAAAGAGAGTAGGAATAGAAGGAAAGGGCAAAGACAGGACTAGTGGTTAGCTAATCGCTCTCTATACGCCCCGTTCATAGGATAGGATGGGTAGGAGGGGGGAATTCAAGACATCACATACATCCATGCCTTTGAACAGAAATTCATAAATCAATTGAAAAATCAATTTATAAAACTGCCCGTACCGGGATTCGAACCCGTGCCCTCCATGGCGGTAGCCAACGATGTTGACCACTCGACCACACAGGCGGCTTAATAGGATGAAAATATAGGATGAAAATTAGTTACCGCTTTTACTTTATGTTAAGCCCTCTCAATTTTCAGACGTACTCCTCCTGATTTACGCCCACCGGTGCAAAGACTAACCCAAATGGTTCATTTTAATAGAATTATTGCATAAGCGACATGCCGTAAGCTGACACTGCACTCAGAACATACAGAAGTTAGAGTACGGACGTACGCTTACACCTGTTAATTGCAGTAATCTCCAAACCACCGAAGGCAATAATGCATCCAATGGGTGCACCAAACTGCACATCAACTCGAGATGCATCAATAAACGCAGCATTAACATGTTAGTGCAAGTTAACAACAATAAGCTATGTATACAAGTATATTTAGTCTATTTGCCAAAAAGCATTTCGTATAATATAATAATGTCCGCTCCCAATGTGGATCATATTGCCTCCTAATGAAGGTATCTCAAAAGATTTTTTTTCTATGAGAACTGTTACTCAATCGCTCAACCTCTCTTTTCTGAAGAGTGTAGTAGGGATATAAGGAGAAGGTTAGAACAGGGCTAGTGGTTAACTAATCACTCTCGCTACGTTTGGTAATCGAAATATCAGAAAGGTGGGAGGAAATATTTAGACATCACAAACACCCATTGCCTTCGAATAGGAATTGATAAATCGATCGAAAAAATGCTGCTCGTACTGGGACCCGAACCCGTAAGATCCGGCATGAAAGCCAACAACGTTTACCGTTGCGCCATAGGACCCGACAATAATAAAAACTAAGATTAATTTAATTTAGTTAATTTGGCGGATTAATTGTTTTTTCGTCGTAGCCGAGTAAGGTTTCGGTAACGCTGTAATACGAGAGACTTAAAATTATAACTCAATTTAAGAAAAACGCAAAAATCCATAGCAGCACAATATTTTGTAATTGTAAAAAAAAAGTTAAAATTTACAATGAATATTTGTTGGAATTGAAATGTAATAATTTCTTAAAATGCTAAGTATTTATTATAAATAAAGTTATTCTTAAATTAGTTGTATTGTATTCAGTATTCTATAATAGATCGATAAATTTGATGAAATATCAAAAAAAAAATAACAATACAAATGAATACTTTTTAAAATCACAGTAGTATTGAAATTGCTTTTTCCGTCAATTAAAAATCATGTATTGTAAACGATGACATTGGAAAACACCCGAAATTTTCGTTTTACTAATGCAATTTTCTTAAAGTTTTCTTCAAATATATTAAATTTATTTCAAAGTCAATACAAACGATTCTGTTATGACACTAGCTATCGTCTGCGGTTTTTTTTGTATTTATAACTACGTATCGTTTCGAATTAATGATTCTTAAAAAGCTTTTAAGCAAACGATCTGAAAAGCTGCATACAAAAGTGATTGTAAAAAGATTTCCTATTCTTCTAAACTTTATTTCCCATTCGGGAAATCACTACACTGTGTTACAACGAAGCGAAGCCGATGGCACTTGTTGCAACGTAAAATCGGGAAAAAAATAACGAATGAAAAGCTAGTTTAAATGTATAACTACAGAATAGTTTTATATATATAATATTATATCATAGGTATTAAAGCAAAGGAAATTTATGTTTTCAAAATACTTATTTCTTCTTTAGACACTTTTGGCTATCAGTTAAAAGTAAAGAATCCAATCGAGGACCCTCAAAGTGATACCGGAATTTTAGGATTCACAATTTTTCGGATCCCATGATTGATCATTCACCATAAATTCTTGGAGAAATTTTGAATGTGGGTTTTTGGCAAGAAAAGAATATAGTAAATGTTGCTTTTTGGCCATATGCTATACATAGAGAGCGGATATAGTCAAAGAAAGAGACTTAATCTATAAATAAAAATCACCATGCCTAAAATTTAACTTTACTGTGTTTTCGATGGTTAATTGATGAGAAAACTAGGCAATTGAAAACGGTTGAATGATATAGATATATATACGATAACCAGAATCTCCAGATTTTTGGTCTTTATTTGTCGATGTTTTGATACCGCTGCATATTGTTTTGATAAAACAAGGAAAAATAATAAAAAACAAAAGAATATATATATACTCAGCATTTTTATTTATGTAACCATTAAACAAAAATACACGATTTCACGTTCAAAATCAAGTGACACGTGTTGATTCTCTCGTGGTATATTAACCTTTTTTTATTTTATAAGTGATTTATTGAAAATAAATATTTTTTTACAGATTTTGTAGCGAGCTTCTTATTGTAAAGATTGCAATATTTGTAAGACTTCGCTTTTTCTTTCGTTTTATTTATATCAAAAATGAATTGTTTTTTTTTAACCCGTAACATGCCATCTTAAAAATCACGTTCCCTGCCATGATGGCATCTCTGTTTCACTGCTTATTGACAGTATTTAAACTTAAGTTAGAAGCTAAAAAAATAATTTTAAAAATCTAAATATGCTAGAATTACCTAAAATGATAAATATTTACTGACAATATTAAGAGAAATATTGAATGATTTAATGGCTCAACTATTTACGATTGCATCATGGGCATGGAGGTGTTAATATCAAAACACTGATAAAATACTATATTAGGTACGAAATATTAAATTTGTTTACATACTTTGAGAAAAACATACTGTGTGGAAAAGTAAACGATATGTTTTTGATAATTGTCACTGTACATAGATAAATTATTACTTCTGACTATACAACGCCAAGAATTTTGTGCTGAATGAGATGTTTTAAGATATTAAGGGAAACATGAATTATTCATAGCGTTAGATTTTGGAGAATATCCATATAAGCTCGCTAAATGTTGCATCATGAGAAAATAGTTGTACGACAAAATAACATTTGTTTTATGATTAAAAAACTATTTGCTGCTTTTAAAAAAGATGAACGTCATAAAATAGTAAAAAATACTAAAATAGTAAAAAATTGACTACTGTTGAAAATGCTGACATACAATGTAAAACCGATTGTATTTGAAATAAAGCAAATATGCCGCAATTGAAACCATTGTAGAATAAAACATTCTCTTTTACTTTTGTCGTTTCGATTTTTTTATTAAAAAAACTAACTATACAAAATTGTTTATTGAACTCATTATAATTTTTCGAACAATCGAATAGTGATCCACTAAAATTTTACATATTCAAAGTGTATCATTGATTTACTGAATTGAATTTTTTACTTCGTTGAACTTTATTGTGATAAAAAAATACCAAAGTCTTCAGTTCTACGACTATTATTTTGTGTATGGTTGATTGCTATTTCGGCATCATCAAAACTATGTTTAAGCTTATATTAACTTAGTTATATATTTACTGGCTTATAACAGATACACAAAAGTGTATCAATCGGATTGGACCATAAAATTTATACGCAGGATTAGCCACAAGAATAGCAATTACTGATTTTAAATATTTATCCTAAATTTTTATCGAAATTTGCGCTGATGTTGCTGAATTTGTTTAGTAAATCTTTTGATTATAAGCTAAGCAAACCTCATCATTTAATTGGTAAATTAAATAATAATACAAAAAAAACAATTCCTTTTATATGATATTAACTAAGGATATTTGATTTAATTTGAATTTTACAATTTTTAATTAGTGAATATTCATTCAAACAAATTATTCTGATCCTTTGGTATTTGGCTGTCTTATTTTTAGTTTAATGGAAAAAGTTTGAAAAATATTGCACACATTTCCATCAAAATACATCAATTTATATTTCCTCAATTTAGAATCAAAATCCAGTACCACTTTCGTAGATATGCAATATTACAGGCAACAACTTCTTGTGATGCATTCAAATAACTCACTTAACACATAACAACAATGTTCGTGACATATTTAGAATGGAGTCACAGTGTCTCCTATGTAATCACAAAATAAGTCACGGAATTGTGATTCTTTATTTCATGTCATAAGTTTTACTTTATGCGTGAAACAATTTCCATATTTCAATGCAGTTTTCATCTTTCTGACAAAATGCATACGATTTGTTTGCAACAAAAAGAAAGAAGGCGCTCACTTGCATAAAGAATTTTTCGTTGTTTTTATCAACTGTTTGTCACATCTTTTATTTACATTTCCAAAGTAATACATTTATAATTTGTAATGTACTTGTAAATACGTTATCATAAAAATAAAATAAATTGACTAGTGAATTCATTTATTTTTTATATTTAATCCAAGACTGTGGAGTCTATGCTGAGACGCTGACAATGGCATTTACAAATGTATAAAATTTTACTCTAAAAATAAACTAAAAGTTTTTATGTATTTTTTAAATATCTTTGTACGTCACAAAAAATAAGTTAAACAAAATCGTTTAGCTGACACTAATTCTTATCACAGTTTTTTTTTTTAAATGATTGAGTAACTAGAATAACTCAGTAAAAATAGCAAACAAATCTATCCAGATGAGCTTTACCATATGCTATCTACACTGGGAGAGGAAAAAGCATGCAGTTACATTTTTATATTAGAAGGTGTCAGATCCAAATAAATGGCTATCGATGAAATGGTTAATATTGATTTAATATGTTCGCTCTTTTATTTAAATTCATATCTACTATCAATATGGCGCTTCCTAATGAAGTATTATATCTCAACAGATTATTTTCCACTAGAACTGTTTGCTACTCTGTTGTTTATCTTTTTTTTTTTAAATAGTAATGAAGATATAAGGATGAGGACAGGACTAGTCGTTATCTAATCGTTCTAGCTACGCTTTGTTATTTTAAGATTGGAAGGGTGTGAGAGAATTTTTAGATAACAGAAATACTCATGCTTTCGAACAGAAATCGGTTTTAAAAATATTGTTTGTATTAGGACTCAAACCCGTGCGAACCGTCACGGAACTTGTTGACCAGTGTGCCACGGACCCGACTTGAAATAGTCATAATCGAAATGGATACATACAATTTTTGTGTCGGTTTGGTTTAACATCCAATCTTCTCACAATCCGAGATAATAATGATGTTTAAAAAGCACAATAAATATTATATCACAATTCACATTATATTCTCAGCGCATTGAGTTCTGTCAAATACAGAAAGATAAAATTTCATTCAGTTAATTTTTTCAAATGAAAAGGCATTTTTAAAAGCTTCTTTAAAATTTTATTGACATTCAGAAAGTGCTTTTTTCTGATAAGTGAGCTTTTATTTTCAAGTTTTACTTTGTTTATTGTGCGAAGTTTAAGTAAATATATATATTTTTTTAAATTATTTATGTTTGTAAAGCAGAAAATGTAGAATACCAACGTATTTATTATAGTATTTCAACATTATTATTTGTTGCAGACTGTTTTATCGATGCTTATAATTTGGTATCATATAATTCTGCTTTATAGTCAGATAAACTATTCTTATGATGCTATGCATATTCGTTTATCACATATTTAAAACTGATACTATAAGCCTTCAATTAAAAAATATTAACAACGTGCAAAGTGTCATTTAATGTTATATTAATAAACATAACTTCACTAACGACCGGGGGTTCACTTTATGGCACCTTCATTCGCTCAAGTGGATGGATGAACTTGAACTGAAATTTAGTAACTAAGTGTGTCGGGTTTATATAAGAAATAAATGTATCACTAAGCCAAAAGCTAACTTTTAGCGGATTAACTTTACTAATGATTTGATTTTAATGACGTTCAATTAGCTGGGGAATTATTTACTCAAGCAAATAGTCGTTGTAGGTTTTTGATTAAAAGTGATTATCGTTAAAATTGTATAAGATGCGAATGCAAACGGATTTAAATTGTGAGTAATTTCTTTAATAACAACAATATTTTTTTCTTTATGCTCGAGCTTCAAGTTTCATAGTGATAATCATTAGATTATATAACGACTGCAATTGCAATAGTCAGTAATATTTCATGATAAAGATTACAAAAAATCTTTTTACTTTGAAATTCCACAATCTTTAAGTGAAGATTTCTTAAAATTTCTTGTAATTTCAACTATATTTATTTTGATTCCTAGAAAATGTATTTTACGAAATTTCATTTGTGAATGTACAAAATTTAAATGATTTAGAATCAAATATAATATTGAAATTCCACTAAGCACCTTCAGTTGAAATCTTAAAAAACGATATCAATTTTAATTTATTAACAAACAATGATTTTCACAAAGTGGCATTTAATAGTCATTTTGTAGAGTGGATTTTTTTGATTAGATGATAA
This sequence comes from Himalopsyche anomala, assembly GCA_031772345.1. Lineage (NCBI taxonomy): Eukaryota > Metazoa > Arthropoda > Insecta > Trichoptera > Rhyacophilidae > Himalopsyche > Himalopsyche anomala. The sequence continues at coordinate 25,321,214 of CM062831.1, read as the reverse complement.
AATCCTTTATTTCCTGTGACATAATTAACTACGTGCAAATAGCGTCAAAGCTATAATAGTTTCTAGTAATTTTGTCATCGCTTGTTTCATCGCATTTGAAACGAAATATCAGTTTCAATAAAATAATAAATATCATTTATGCTGAACTATTTTTTTAATAATTTCAATTCATTAACACCATGACATTCTTTTACCTTCAAAGAAAACCGCAATGTTTTTCTTCTTCTTAAAAAAGCATATTATTTAAACATTTACGTAGATCGAGTAAACTTTTAATACTGATTTTTTTTTAGATATTATACAAGCAAATGTTTTTAAGTTTGGTCTTTCCACTTATATTTTTGACAGAAATACAAGAAATACATTTGAAGCCATTACTATACACCTTTATCTTTTCATTTGTCTTTTTAATTATTTCTAGAAATAATTTTGTAATATATGTATTTCTTACCAAAAAAAATAAAAGAATTTAGATATTATGTTTTCCTCAAAAAACGAATGTTTTATTCTTCGAACGCTTATATATCTGCTGTCGTTCAAATATGGTTTATTGGCATGGCATTCCTGTTTTGTTCTTACATTTTTTTAATTTCCCGACTTCATATATATGGTGTAATTTAAATTATACTTGTGATTTTACTATTTCTCAATATAATTATCGTTTTAAGATTTTAATCATATTTGTTTTTGATGATTGATAAATTCTCCAAAGACCATGCAAATAAATAAATAACGCTCTAAATTCAAAATATTCCTATTTTCAATACAAACGTTGTACAATTTTGACTTGAATACTTTTAATACAAAAAATGTATACATCTTTGTTCACATGTTTGAATATTAAACATAACACCTAAATAAATTGAATTATAAAAAGTTCAAAAAAGAATGAAATCGTGTTTTCTTTTACGCTTGCGGTTTTGATCACGTCTTACTCTAACGAGCTAGTTGTTGCCACATGGGGATCGCAATCCTATTACTACTTACTATTATTAGACACATAAAACGTGCAATGTTGTACAGAAAAAAGTATTGCTCAGAACAACAGCGTGAATTAAATTTTTAAACAATCTTTCCAATATTAAAAAGATCCACAGTGTATTTCATTTCACATTTTTGTCTTTTATCTTATTGTCGTATACAGAGACATTCTAAGAAATAACTAACCTTGAGTGAGCTTTATGGTATTTTAAAAACAAAATAGATCTTATTATCATGATAACGTATATGCTGCGACCGCAAATGTTATTGTTTGTTAAACCAATATTTTGATGCAACTGATGATAATACTATAAACTAATAATTTTAAATATGTTCAAAAAGGTGTATGAATATAACAGTATTAAAAACATGTTTAAAAATGTGTCTTTTCTGTTATGTTACTATCATTTTTCCCTCTGCCATTTTGATTAAATATGATTTTTTGTTACACGCATTTGTTTAGTTATATCATACTAAATTAATTTCTAGATTAATTTTCTTGCTATAAAAGAAAAAGCCAGATGGTTTAAGTATTTAAATCTGTCATCTCCTTATATTAATTAATCCTCTACCTGTAAATACAAGACTATTTAGCGAGGAAATGTCTTTTTTTAATGAACAAAAGAGTGAAAGTGACGTCACGTAATAAGCACTTCTACTCTGCATTTCCAGACAAAGAAAAAATGCACTACAATGTCCACAGAAATAGAAAAGAAGAAAATAAACATAAAGAACCTGCTGCGTTCTCATCAAAAATACCTTTATCTTTCTGTAAAAGCTTTGACAAAACGAGGCGTCTATCTTCTATTATTACCCGAATGTCGGAATACATTTTCCTTACTTAAGAAAAATAAATATACTGCGTGTGCATAAATATGATGTATAAAAATGTAATTGAAAGATCAATACCAAGTCTTATAGCTAAGTCGTCAATGCTGTTGATTTAATTTGTAGTATTTCCAGGATATAATCCCAATTAAGAAAGTTTCATACATTTATATTTCTATCGATTTATAAGTTCATGGACGAATGTCTGAATTATCTTTTACTTATTAAATTCTTAATAGAACGTAGCGAGAGCTTCAACTTGCAACTAGTCCTTTTCTGACCCCATCCTTCTATCCTTACCATCTTTAAAACAGTACAGTTTAAAAACAATAGTAATTTCTGTATATATAAGCTCTATAAAAAGTCGATATGATTCATTTGGAGAAGTTATAGCTACAAAAAAGTATGCCATTCCTGTCTCCAGTTAGTAGAGTAATTATAACTTATAACTAAGTAATTTGGCAATACGTAATATATTTAAAAAAGAATATCAATGTTAGTAACAAAATTAGCAAAAATACACAGTCGAATTCTTAGATAACAATTCGACGTCTGAAATAACTCAGTTGGTGCATTTACTGACCCAGTTTGGAAAAAAAACTTTTTTTATCTGTAATTATTTTTAATGCAGATTTAAAGGAATGCAATATTGGCTTTGTCAATTCATTTATAACTTTACGTGTGTCAGTTAGATCAACATGAACTTATGTTTATTTTAATATTTTAATTATTTGTGTAATATAAAATGTCGAGGCTAGAAGCGTTATCCTACAATAAAAAAAATCATTTGCTGCTACAGAACTATCAATTTGTTACTTACTAACTTCTGCGAGAACCGTAAAGGGTTTATGTTTTTTGAAACATTTAAATCATATATCCATATATGTATGTGGTTCCTTTTTCATAAATTGTCAGCTACAGTTTCTTTTATGTCCCATTGATAGACTAAGGTATATCAATAACTAACAAATTAACAAAACCTTTCTAACCTAACAATAGATTGAGTTTGATATTTTACACAAAATTAATTTGTGTTTGACGAGAATTATATTTTTATTTGTATTTTTTCAAACGCCTTGTGCTTTGAATTTTAGTAGACACAATATTTAAAACATCGCTCATTTTGCAAGAACGTGGACGATAAGACATATCGTCGGGTTAACATCGTGCTAGAAGCTTTTTAGACCTGCTCAAAATACATTATATAATATACAATATTTAGATGATTGAACGGAATTGTTTCTATTTAATGTTTTCAATTGAATGTTCTTTTTAGCAGTTATAAATTGTTTAAGTTGTGAACTTGTTAACGCACAAAAGCAATGAGTACTCAGCAACAGACAGAAAAGTATTTTCAGGTAATAAAAAGAAAATTCAAACAACGCTTCATATTGAAAGTTATGTCTACATAAAATATGGTATGTTAATATTCATACTATAATAGTTATGCGCCATTAAAAATATGAAGTCATAAAAAGAAAGAATTAAATTTTCACAAACACTGCTAGGAATTTGGCGTCATTAATAAAAATAGTTTTACCAAATTAATGCGGAATTGTATACAACAAAATATTGTAAATAATATTAATTTATTTTTCAAATTTTTTATCCAAGAATTGTTAAGCCTAGAATCCGCCTATGGTCACTCTTATCAAGATTGTGGATAAAATCTCAAGATTTTTGGTATAACAATCTTATTGTCATAATTTTTCCGATCCTAAACCTAAACACTTGAAACTTCGTTTTTTGATTACTTATCTTGCACGGCCAAGTATTCCTTACATATGAAAGACAATTTTATAGACTGATTTTCCAATCGATGTATGTATTGTTTTGTTATAGTAAGTATTTAAAAAATATATCAAAGCACAAATACTGCAATCTTTAACAATGCATTTTACTTACCAATTGCTGGGAGTGTCAGATAATTATCGGAATCGCAAGCAATTATCATTTTTTTTTGGTATTACATACTTTGCAAGGGCGCATGAAAATAGCTCCGTAGGCATATGTGTTATGTATACACAATATTATAGCATAGAGTTCTATGTTAAATTCTCTATGACATACTAGTAACAATAAACCTTTCAGCGGACTAAACCAAAATCCAATTCCTTATCCTCAGTTCAAATTGAGAGTTCAAATCAAAAGGTCTACAGCCAAGTAGAAACTCCTCGATACTCGCATCGATATTATTTTGATAAATAAGATTAAGTGATTTACTTATTTTTATTTTTTTTCATGTCCGCTCACAATATGGAGCATATGGACTCCTAATGGAGTTTATCTCAACAGAAATGTTTCTACGAGAACTGCTTGTTACTCAGTTGCTCAACCTCTCTTTTTCCAAAGAGAGTAGGGATAGAAGGAAAGGGAAAGGACAGGACTAGTGGTTAGCTAATCGCTCTCCATACGCCCCGTTCATAGGATAGGATGGGTGGGAGGGGGGAATTCAAGACATCACATACATCCATGCCTTTGAACAGAAATTCATAAATCGATTGAAAAATCAATTTTATAAAACTGCCCGTACCGGGATTCGAACCCGTGCCCTCCTTAGCGGTAGCCAACGATGTTGACCACTCGACCACACAGGCGGCTTACTTATAAATTGTGTAAATTATATATATGGAATAAAGTTGAAACAACATTGAATTTAAATGAAGTGTTTTAGTAATAATGTTATATCCATAACATATGCTTAAAGAAGCCTTGTTCTAAATTATAAATTAAATAAATTTATATTGTATTTTATCATAACAACAATATTCTTTTCTTTAACATGTCTTTTTTTCTGTTGTCAACGACAATTTTTAGTGCTCGAGCTTCAAGTTTCGTAGCGATTATCATCAGATTATATAACGACTGCAATCGCAATAATCAGTAATATTTCATGATAAAGATTTAAAAAAAAACTTTTTACTTTGAAATTCCACAATCTTTAAGTGAAGATTTCTTAAAATCAATGTTCGTTTGTTCGTACTCATTTAACTTTGATTCAACTTTCAAGCAATATTATTATTGACTATGATCGTAACAAATTCAAAGAATTTCTTTGGCTTAACTTTACAGCAATAAAGTTGCCGAGTCAAAAGTTATCAAGTTTTTGCATTTGCTAAAGAAACCATTGTTTATTTATTTATTTATTTATTTATTAAAAAAAACTTTAGCTTTGTATTCAAAATTCTGAAAGTTGTTGGTTTACTGTTAAGGTAATAAAAGTGACGCCTTAATCTTTATATATAAAACAAAGTGGGGTTATTTACACCACGTATATCTCGAGAATTACTGTACGGATTTCAATGATCTTTGATTTATTAAATTCGTGTTCACCTAGAATAGCAGAATAAACATTAAAACATCGGAAAAATATCACGGGAAAGAAATTATAAAGAAAATAATATTCTCATACAGAACAAGATTTTCAAATGACGAATAGCTTCAAACGATAAAATGTCGTATGCTGGTTTCCGAAAAATCCACCAGATCGCACTGTTTTCTATATTTGTTTGTTTTTGCTTCTTTTGCATACGATTGACTTATAAATAATTTTAAATTTAGAATATGGATTAGAATAAAAGAAATCGATGATATGAAATGAAAACGAAAGAAATATTGAAATAAGGTTATGTTTATAATTAGGTATAATAAATTTTTGACAACAATATTTTGCACGAACGTTGATTTACTCTGAGATGACACGTTATTACACGTCAAAAGCAAGGCGATGCGGTTCCTGATTACCCGAATGACTATTGATGCTCTTGGTCGCATTTACACAGTTCATCCGAAAAATGACGAATGCTTCTTTTTACTTGCATGTCAACAGCTCAATTTGCTTGAAAATGATACTTATTGGGACATGACAATCGCTGAAGAAATTGTTTCTGAATCTCCAAGTCAGATAAGCACATTATTTTCTATCATTATTTTGACATGCTTCACATCGAATCCATGTGAACTGTAGAACAAGTACAAGGATGAAATGTCGGAAGACATTTTACATCGAATTCGTGTCAGTTCGGGGAATCCCGATCTCTAGGTGAATGAAGAGATAAATAACCAGGCTTTGATTTAGATCGAAGACATGTGTTACCATTGTTAGTCAAGTTAGGAATGCCAACGCCACATCGTGGGACTGGGAAGATATTCCTCATGTCATTAATTATGGCGACTGTCGTGCGAGATCCGAAATTGCTGTAGCAGTTTCGTCTTATGGAATAGCGGCCACGTTGATAGAAGGATGGCGAACGGCTCATTCAGTGCTGAAATATCCGTTAAACCTTTAAATGACTGAAAAACTGACATGCAAGATTGCGAAACACTCAGCAATGACCAAAGTTTTGGTAGCAAGTAAAATCATCACCTGGGATTTATGCACAATGACGCACAGACGCGCATTGGAAGCACTCAATCGAATATCTGTGCAATGACTTAAGATGTTTTGAAGGCGCAATGATTTAAATATCTGGCGATTTCCGCCAAACACTACCAGTCATTCCAAGATCGACTCTGTGGCGCTATGTGAAGAAACTTCAGCTAACGATAAACATGCGAGTTGCATTTTTAAACGATCCATCTGCCGAAGATTTCTCCAAGCAATTGCTGACTATCGTCGGTAACGGCCGTGTTCCTGTTGACGAATCGAACGGATTGATTTCGATTCCGCCGAATTTTTTGCAATTTCGTCTCAACGAAGGACGGCTTCATCAACAAAATGTTCCCAAACATCTAATCACAAAAATCACAATTGGTCGAGTGAACGAGCAATTCTTGGGGCTAAGAAAAAAGATATGGATCATTTAAACTTCACAATTCAAAATCAAATCGTTGATCTACTGCATTTCTTCAAATCTATCGACTGTGCCACGTGAATTACATCATTTCAATGTAATTTAAATACTTTTCATTTTGAATTTTGAACATTTATTGAACTTAATTCATTTTGAGTATTCATTCAAACTGAATTTAATTCATGCAATAAATTAACACAACATGTATTGATTGTGAGGCGGTACGAAGTTCGTCGGGCCAGCTAGTCTTTATATAAATTCTTAATCAATTGTATAACTTTGTTTTTGACATGTGTTCCAGGACATATCAACACGATTTGGTAATCTTAAAAGGCATTTACTTATAATTTATTTAATAAAAACATCAAAAGCATTTATTTATTGAGGAAATATTTGGCAAAAATGTTTTATAACATGTCACTCTTTTATACCTGGAAATCAATGAAATGCTGCCAGTTAAAATGTAGCACTGTAGAAAATTTAATTACAAATCGTAAAATGCAAAATTGTTTTTCATGGGAATCAGAAAAACCGATAATTTACGTGAAAAACGAATATAGTATCAGCGTGAAAAAGTCAACATAACATGTCAAATCGAATTAGAATAAACCATAGAAAAAAAAATATGGCCAGCGAATTTGCGAAAAACTATTTCGTAATTCACATGAACTATCGGTTTACCTGATTCCAACGCTGGCATTTTTGTATCAGCAATTAGGCTCTTCAGAGAATCGCATATTTTTTTTCGGGATTTAGTAACTTTGGCTTTTCATATATATATTACCATGTCCACTACCAATTTGGAGCATATAGACTCATAATGGAGTTTATCTCAACAAGTGTGTCTACGAGAACTGCTTGTTACTCAGTTGCTCAACCTCTCTTTTTCCAGAGAGTAGAAATATAATGATAAGACAGGACTAGTGGTTAGCTAATCGCTTTCGATACACTTCGTTCATAGGATAAGATGGGTGGGAGGGGGGAATTCAAGACATCATATACATCCATGAATTCGAACAGAAATTCATAAATCGATTGAAAAATCAATTTATAAAACTGTCCGTACTGGGAACCGAACCCGTGACCTCCGTAACCGAAGCCAACGACACTGACCACTCGATCACACAGGCGGCTTTACATATATACAATCATATATTGAGATTATATTTACCAAATATAATCTCAATAAATTTTTGTGCATCCCATCAAATTTATTTATACAAACCGTAAAATATTTACTTACATCTTGAGCAGAATAATATTTAGAGATTGTCTTAGGATTCCTGTCACACAAAAAGAAGAGTTGTTAATTGAGTTGAAAACTTTTCGCAACTTTTTATAACGCACCATAAAATTACGTAAGCGTTCAAAAAGGTCTATCAAAGCTTTCGCGTGAATATCGAATGTTCCTCTTTGCTTTTGTGGGTATTCACCTCTCATATATCTTTCTCAGGTAATTCACTTTCCATACACATTTCAAAGCGAGCGATCTTTGTTCGTATTGTACTCAATTCCTTGATAAATTAATCGGGAACACAATACTACAACGCCTGTGAGCATACCGTGGTTATCAATCATTACTTTTGTGACACTATAAATCATGTACGTGTTAAAATGGTTTGGATAGAATAAATTGTTTTTATTACTAAAAAAGAGCAGGCGTCTAGGGATTTTTATGTCTAGAATTTTTTTTAAAATCTCGGGAATCGAGACACAATTAGTCTTACTCGAAATATCGGAAATCGAGACATAAATAGTTAAATGTGAGAAATTTCGGCATTTTTGACTCTCAATGTACGGTTATTTATTAAATCTATATATTTCAATTCCGTTTTTTCATTTATTTACAAATACCATGATATATTTTAATTTAAGATTTCGACTAAACCTAAACTGCTTGGTGGAATTTCAATATTAAATTTGAATCGTTCAAATTATGTACATTCGCACAGATTTTGTCACTAACGACCCGGATTTCGCCTTTCGGCACTGAGTTGAATCAAGTTCATCCGTGCACTTGAATGCCTGAAGATGCCGAAAGGCGAAACCCTGGTCGTTAGTGACAAAATCTGTGCAAATGTACATAATTTGAACGATTCAAATTTAACCATGATATACTTTTAGTGTGTATATGTAATTCTTCCAATATAAGACAGTTCCTCTTTTCTGATACTTTATATGCCAATTTTGTAAAATTAAAGACTTGGTATGGCTTACAGTTATCACTCAATACTTTTTTTTGATTGATTTACAGTTATTAATTAAGTTGTGGGCTATGGTTTAATCCCGGGAATCGAGACGAGCTATAAGTATAAACTTCCCTGAAATATTTCCCATGAAATTTCGCACAAAAAAAAACTATTAGTCAGCACTGAGTATTCAAATTGTGGATTAAAATGAAATACAATGTAAGAATTACGGCTTAAAAATAAGTAGTTAATTAACTTTTGGTTCTATTTTTTTACTAACAATAGGCAATAGTAGTTTCAATAATCATATTTTAATAATTAATATATCAAATAGTTTATTTGTATTCATGCGGTGTTATTATTTTCAACGTTTAACACTTCGCTGTGTAATATTTTGGCTATAATTTAGTTAACACTAGCGGTTTGATATGAATAAAACAATAACGACCAACGCGTTTTATCCACGGCAATAGATTGCAAGAATTGCCATCATTTACGACCAAATCATCAAAGCAATGAATTATATAATACGAATTTTCATTATTCATCAAATTTATGAAGCCACGGGTATAAAATATAAATATTCAGCGTCAGGTTCTCAATTGAATGATCGGTGAAGTATGAATGCATTTTAATACAATTCAAAAATAATAAGCCTACCAATTAATTAATAGTGACCGCTAAAACCAAACACCATGTATCAATATAAAATTAAAATTGATGACCATATGGAGTATATATATATTATAAATTTCTTTAAAACTATGGTAATTTTTATTTAAATTAAAAACGTAAAAACATGTGTTACAATCAGTAACACAAAACACAACCAGTGAAAGAAAAAATTATCAATTTCATATTATATGACATTAATTGTTCAATTCAGGGCTGTGGAATCGCGTAAAAAAAAAACGACACTGACTCGGGCTTTGAATAAAAAACTGACTCTGAATTAATTACCGTTTAACTAACAAATCTGTATAACATCAAATCATTCTAGTGATCACTAGAATAATTCTAGTAGACTTCACCAATCAATATGATGAATAAAATAATATTTTTTCAATATCTTTAAATTATTTTTCTCCAGTTTTTCAGACTTTGACTCCAACTGCAACTCTACAGCATTAGTTTAACTATTCAATATTTCTTGATTGTCACAAAGTATGAATTTTGTACGACTATATTTATATATTTATTATAATATCGTGGAATTACAAGCTTATCAATATAAAAAAATTAAATAAGTTACTGCCAAATCCAGTAATAAAAAGTTTAACTATTCTTAATTATAAAAAATATTTAATAATGTACATGATTTACATTCAAATTAACCATGATTGTCACTCCAGAAGTCCATACACAAAGAAGTCAACCAAAAAGAGAGTCATTTTCATGATGCTAAGTTCGTTTAATAATAGTTTATTATTTACTGTTACGTTAAATATCATTCAAAGTATGTCTTTTCGTTTGACAATTGTAAAATAAAATTACATACAACGACAGATATAAAGAAAAAAATGATGCAAAGTAATATGTTGACGTGAGATCTTTCCCAAATTAAATTATATGATAGAATCTCAATTGAAGTTGTTTAATATGTAAAACTGTTATGCAAAAATTTACATAATAGAATAATAGTTCAACTCGCAACTACAGTAATGTCTATAATATTTTTTTATGTAAGTAGAACTATTGGAGACTATATTTCTTTTCGTATCTTTCAATTAATGAATATCCTCACTAACAATGTTGACAAAGCAATAGAAATTCTGGATTCATTACACTGTTTGAATTAATAGATTCACCAACGATAGAATAGTAATCTGTAAAGGTCGAAATACTATTATAGTATAACGCAATATTGCGAGACTGATGTTACGTCTGTCTATTAACTATTTCATTGTTAGACAAATAACATTTTCAACATTCAAATTGAAAAATATAATGTATTTTTCTTATTAGTTTTGATTGTGATTGACGATTGAAAATATTTTCAATGATCAATAATTATTTTATCACAAGATTAGGCTGTAAAAAATATCAAAGTGTTTAGTTCTACAACATTTTCTATATTGTTAGATGTTTCGATTTTTAGCTCAGTTAATGCGTTGACATGGTAATTTTTAAATGACTAGGCTTAATAAATTTTTTTCTACTATCAATGCTGTGCGATTTTTTCAGTATATATAATGTTTTAACTTTCAATGTGTTACATCAAGATGGCACATTCTTTGCTATCATTTATCTGCTACTTATTTTCACAAAATAAGTGAAACAAATTTGTTTCTATAAAAATGAATTTTATACTTTCGTTTAAAGCCCATTTGCGATGCATTACCGTAATACGTGAAAGGAAAAACTGTTTTTTTTAAGACTGCTATAATTTATAAAAATACCGTAGTCTACGCGCTAAAAGAAATCCAAGAAAGATGTGCGAGCATAATATATTTTATTATTAGTTCTAAATATGACTAAAAAGGAAATATTCCGAAGCTTGTATGATAGGCTGTAAAAAATATAACTCGTATATGTGAAAATTCTTCAATGGTCTTGCATGTACGCTTTATGATTTCTGCCACGCTTTGAGTAGTAAATATTTTTCACAAATAATGTTCTCCAATAATAACTTTTAATATATCTAAAACCTATTTGTCAAACCGTGTAAATTCAAGTATCTCTTTTAAGCATATTGTTAATTTTTTTCGTATAAAAATTCACCTGTTTAGACTATTCAGAGTTTTCGACAATGCTGTATTTGAAAATGAATTTTATTTAATCAGTATTATCAATACCAAAATCTTATGTCCTTTTCCGTGACCTAGTATTTTTTTCTGTGATATTTGGTTTCGCTATTCAAAGATCCTGAATTATAGGCTTAAAGATTTGTATATGAAAATATACACATTTCTAATTTGAATTTTTGAAGTTGGCGAAAGGCAAACCCATTAAAAAAAATTAATGAATCAAATTACATTCTATCAAGTAACTTCAGTTTAAATTAGAAATTATACACATTTTTGTGTTAATTTAATTTTCCAACCACTTGTTTGAAAAACTACTTGTGAATCTTTTCTAAGCCTTATCTTTAACGAATGGTAGTGAGATTTTTCTAGAGCTAGTTTCTCAAAGTAACCGCATGTCACATTTAAAATTAATTTAATTTGTAAAGATGCTTTACATTATTAAATACAACTTAATTTCAAGTTGACTTAGGGCTGAAAAAAGCATTTTATTTTACGGAGAAAAACTTTCGCAGTATTTATTCGTCAGAAGACGTATTTAATTTGTTCACTACACTTGTGTTGGATTTGTCGTTTAGTTGAAATAAAATCAAGTCGAGCTAGACAATACGCAGGAAAATAAAATAAATTCAATTACTTAGATAGCAAGTATTGTTTGAAGGAAAACAAACTGATTTAAACTATTGTAGATTAAATAAGATACCTAATATTTTTTGTACAATAAATCATAAATAAAACTTAAAATATTATACAATAACAAAATTGACAAATACTATAAAATAATTACGTTTGATAGTTTCCTATATTGAATTGATCGAATATTTCCGAAAAATTTTCCTTTATAATTGAAGTGAAAATGTTTCGTAAAAATGAATTTTCTTCGCCGTAGCTACAAATTCAAAAGGCATTGTTTGTTCTGCATCAATATTGGAAAAGAAAACACAGCTATATTTACTTATCGAGGTTAATACTATATTTCATTAAATAATGTTCAAAAATAACATTTATACCATTCCCTCATTTTAAATTTAATAAAATATTTTTTTCTGAAATATTTATTATAGACAATAAATACACGAAGAATTTAAAATGAGTGAATGGTATAAATGTTATGTTTGAATATTATTTCATGAAATATAACCACCCCTGCATATACAAGGGGTGCATTGATCGAATGCCACACAGTGACCGGCCGCCACTGGTTTCCTGTCAATACTTGGTTAAAAAACAAACACTTTTTTGTACTGTTTCCATAATTAAAATATCGCTCATCACGAACACTTTTATCTAAAACTATAATAACTCAATCCTTTTTTACGCTATTTTGATTTTATGCAATTTTTTCGGACGGCACATTTACATTTTTTCATAAACTTTTGATACTTTTTACGCCACTTTCTGGAACCAATGTATCGCGTAAAAAAGGATTAGATGTATATATATTTATACAGTGTTATTTATACAAAACTATGAAAGACTTATAAGAGCAATAGTTAATTTGTTTAAAATGTAAATATGAAAATAATTCATAGATAATTGTATATACAATATGAATAAGAGACACAGAAAAGATATTTTTTATTGAAATGTTTAAGACGTCTTACAAATAAATGCTAGTAATTTGCAATCGCATTAAAAAAACAAGTGAATAAGAAAGGTAATTAACTGAATGCAATCCACCAAAACACCAAGTACATGTAACTGTACATAAAAGATCAATATAAAAGTTTTACCATTTTACTACTTAGCTTACTTTACTTCTCGAAAGCTCAATTTTATTTTATAAAAAAGTTATATCTAACATTAAAATAATCCTTTTTATATTTTAATACTGACGATCGTATTATATGTTTGAGCGATTTTTTAATATCATCGATTTATAATTTTAATATGTTTTGGAATCTGGCGATATATGATTACTTTCTATTCACATTTTCTATAGCTATTCACAAAAGTCGTACAGGTGTTTAATCCGCTCGGCTATACCGACATATTGAATTAAGTCGTATGAAAAATTAATTAAATTCTCTAAAAAAGCGTAGAATATAAAAAAATGATTTTATAAAATTTGATTTAATTTTTGCTGCATCGGTATGCGTATATTTTAACATCTACGTATTGTTGGTGTGTGTCTAGAAAGCTTAAAACTAGTATTTTGATTGCAATATAATGTGAATAAGTCAAAATCGTTATTTTTCTATTAAGCCGTATATTATCATACTGTCATTTAAAAATATGTCATTAAAATTAATAACAGGTGATTTTCATAAGTTTCTTACGGTTTATTAAAATAATAATACATCTTTGATGCGTTTATCAATTCTGGAACTTCTTAATATTGATACAACTCTTAGCAAGCTAAAAATAATTATATTTATCATTAGCTGTTAATTTGCCTAAAACATCAAAAAAGGTATGTTACGATCTTAATACACCGTGCATCTACATATGTATACAACAAACAGCGGAAGATTTATTTATCAAATAAAATATTAATCAACAAAACCCTTTCCCAATATAACACAAATATTCGTAAAAAAAATCAATTAATTATTAATAAACAATTGTTTTAATTAAATTCAGGTTTCAATATATTTGATAGATTCGGCAGTAACTTTATTTTAAATATATTATTTAATTTGATAACGTCTTTTTTATTCCACTTGTGGCGAGTGTTTCACCTTTTTGTGTATTATCATCAGACAGACTATCTGAGACTACCAGAAGCAAAAGACGTGCCACAATTTGTAGCACAAAAAAATGGAGTGTGGCTGTGTCATGGACACGGCCGTGTGTTGTACGTGAATACGTCTCGTAATAGGTGATATTACGCCCCATTTTTACGTTCCCGGCACTGCTTGACTCGGTCATATGGTGTTTTAATGGTACTATTCGATTGCTCTTAAGAAGCTCTTTCCAACTGTACACGATCTCTGTATTTAGATTTGGCTTTTTGACGCGTATAGCCCGTATATTATATTATATATTATATTATATATTTTTGATATATTTTTTTTTATATTTCAACACCTAATTATAGTCACCGTCACAATATTACACTAACGTATTATTTGTAATCAATAGATTTTGTTAAGGGATAACGAATGAAACTTGAACGAACATCGTTACTTCTCTGAGTCAAAAGTTATAGTAAATAGAAATCTCGATACGCAGCAAAATGACCTAAAAATGGAGACGCTTCCCCTCCGCCCCACGCGAAGTATCACAGTTTTTACATAGCGTAATAAATTCTTAGCTATCCAGTGGTGCAATTGAATTTTGGATAGCGATGATAGATATAAAGCTGCAACACCAAACTGTATCCCACGATTTTGTTATCATTCGTATTTTTTGGATTGTCTCCCTATGGAAGCAATTTTAAAGACATATTCACGTCAAAAAGGATAACAAAGTGATTAAATTTAAATTTGTATTACATAAGGTTAATTAAGCCCTTTTTACAAAACAATTCGCCTGCGCCGCTTTAAATATGCCTTCAACGTTTGATTGTCAAATGGTCCACGATTAAATTAATCCTCTCGTAAATACGTACATATACTTCTAAGCGCCCGAATAAGCTAAATGTTTCTATTGAATTCTTAAAGATATTTTTTCATTACTTAAAAGATTTATAGCGCAAAAAATGCACTTTAAAAGTTCAAAAATTAACCGTTACAAATGCTACTTAAAATAATTGCAGTAAAACGTTCGACGTCAAAAAAAGTGTCGTAATGCATAGGTTGCTCGACATTTCTGCAACTTGAATAGAGTGCCAACTTAAAGCTAGGTAAGTAATAATTCCAGAGATACCAATATACAAAATACGAAGGTGAGATTGTTTTTTTTTTTAATTTGTGTTTTCAGAGATGAGTATCAGTTTTACTACCCAAATCTTAAAATGAAATACGCTGTCAAGCGTGATGATTACTAAATATAAATAATCATTTTAAGGTGTTCACTGTCAATACTTGGTGGAAAGGCATTATATTATAATATAAAAACAAGATTCCTTTGTACTTCACTTTATTAATTACGTCGGGACCGGTTTCGCTCATTGATTATCAACGGATCATAATTATCAGTTGAGTTTCCTTTTCACAGTCGATATATATTTTTTCCAGGTGCAAACTTTCTAGTCCTTTTTTCCTACCTCCACTTCCCTTCTGAAATTAAATGTAATCATAAATTATATAATAGATTAATCAATTATCTCAGTGATCAATTGAAAGTTTTAAATTTGAATCGTTCAAATTATGTACACTCCCACAGATTTTGTCACTAACGACCAGGGTTTGATAGCGGTTTCACTAAAAATAAATAAGCTTTAAATTTGCATTACCAAACTGTTTATAAGAATTCAATGTGTTATAAGTTGTAGCACACTCGATCCTTTTCACACAATAATTATTATTTGTAATTGAAATGGCTCCGTTTTTTGGGATGAAACATCAATTTTACCGTTATAGTTAATTACAGCAATAACTATCCTCTTATTAAGATCGAAATCTGAGTGGTAAAGGACTAAGCATACAAGGTAAATTAAGGTAAAAGATTAATTACGATTATCTTATAATACTTAATAAATTTGAACTAAGGGTTATTTGAAACGAAGAAGACGAACCGGTCTACAAATTTCATAGAAGTACGTTGAAGACGTAGCGAAGATGAATTTGTGTAGAGAAATACAGTTCTTAAATAATGATGTCCAGACAAAAAAATATTGGGAATCTGTGAACATTTTGCTCAATTGAGGTATAAAGTATATCGCTAGCTGAAAGCAACAGTGAAATTAGTCGAAAATACTACTCTCGATATATTTTGAACTTAAGAATTACGAACATTACGTTTGTGCTGTACTTTTTATATATAATAGTTAATTTTGGTTTAACTTTGTCTCTTTTACGGTTTCTAACAAAAATATCGATGGTTTTTAAAAAAACTACAACAGTTTTCAAGATATCATTTCAAAATATAGTATACTTGATGCAATGAATAATTTTGGTTTTAAAATATTCAATATGATACGAGAAAAGCTTATAGCATGTTGCAAGTTGGCTTTACTGCAAACACCGCTTGTTTAAATTGATTAATGCATTAAAAGCTCACAAGGAAAAAGCTTTTAAAAGTAAAACTTTTTGTGTTTGCATGCAGATTTTTGTCTGCTCAGCAATTTCGTGCGTATTTTGTATGATCGATATTTTACCAACCGATTAAGTATTGTTATTTTTATTGATGCTTTGTCATATTTGATAACTAACAAAACTGACAAAAATGAGTTAGGCATACAAAGAGATTCTTTGATAAAGATTCTTTGTCCGGCATTAATTAAATTTATTATTAATGCTGATTTATAGCCAGGCAATTTTCCATGTATATTAAATTAAAACTCTTATTTTTGTCAGATTAGCATAAACGCATGTATATTTTATTATTATAATTACCTATATAACATAAAATATCGATGCTAGAGGCTGTATCCTAAATGCTGAAAATTTTCAGTTTCTGTTTACTCAGAACTGTCGATCTCTTACTTAACAACTTTTGCCGAAACAGTGACGTTGTCGATGTGTAGAGAAGTTGTAATTTTTTGGATTAGTAAGTGCTGTAGGTGAAATGTTACATAAATCGTTATTTTTTAAATGATGAGTATAGTTAGAAAATCAGGACTCATAGATTTCAGAAGGTCATAATAATACTACGATATGATTATTGTTTAGCTCATTTTTAATGAGTGGGTATTTTAAATATACTTTCGATGACTAGGCTAAATTTAAAACATTTTTTTTTGAATTGAGTAAAAAAACATAGACTATAATGCCTGAAGGTGCCGCAAGGTGAAAGCTGGGTGACAATCTTATGAAAGTTAACAGCATTTTAAAGAATCAAATTTAAGCTAACGCTAAGCACTTTAAGCACTCATAAATTTAAAAAATCATTTTTGGTTTAATATTATTATTATCATGAATTAAGTTATTTCATTAGTTCATTAGTAGTTTGAGCGGTTAGGTAGCTTATAGTCCATTTATATCACAATCGTTAAGTTTTACTTTTTAAAAATATGTTAAAAACTTATAATCATCGGACAACAATAAAAAAAAATTATTTATAGTAGATAGTACGAATAATTTAGGGAAATTTTTCGTGTGCAATGGTAACACCAAACCAATATAGTTAAATATATGCTAAAAATTAGCATGTAAAGTAATTCAATAATCCTTTTTCGTAATAAGTTAAGCGATACTCTCCAAAGATCTGCGTTTATTCAAATGAAGCCACGGGTAAGCCTTTAAGTTTGTGAATTACCTTCATTCGTACAAATTTAAATAGGAACACTTTTCATGATAAATATTTATACCTAATAGTTTGCCATCTTCACACTTTAGATATTTTCCGTATTGAAATAAAAATTAAATAAAGACATGTTTGGCATTTGGGAATTATGTCTATGTAGTATGTGGGATGAAATTTATTTTAAAAGTTGTTATTATCAGGATGAATGCGCTAATTCGATCGATACTTACGTAAATATAAAAAAGTTTATTTTACATCTAATTTCAATGGCTTTAAAGAGAAGCAATTTTTTAACAGAGGATATTTGTTCTTTGTTTCTATGTTATCATAAATTGAAAAAACTTACTTTAGTATTTTCGATGGAAATAGCGGAAGCTTTTTGAAAGTTTATTTTTAATATAAAATCAAATTCAATTACTTTGTTACTCCACTAGTGTTAAAAATTGTGTTTTGTTTTTTTAGAAACAACATCAAACAAAACAAAAAAACAAACTGATATTTATGTTACAAATCAGTTGGGTTTTTTGTTAAAATATAAAATCAAATTTAATTACTTTGTTACTTTACTTGTTGTGTTAAAAACAACATCAGACAAAACAAAAAAGTAATCTGATATAATAAATTTTAAAAAAAAGTTGGGTTTTTTTTCGTTTCCTACTAGACGCAGGTAAGACACATTGACAGTACATACTAATTACAAATCAATTACTTATATCATGTACGGTAAATCTCAACGGAAGTAAATTCAACAATGGTGACCATCTTATATAAAATGTATTTTATCCGCTCCCTGTTTCCAAAGGATAAAGAAAAAACGCCGACTTTTGTATTGTAATTTATAATTAAAGAATCAAAATCAATTTCGCTGTTTGATGATGCTTCTAAAAGATTTTTGTAACAAAAAATTGTAATACAACAGATGGAGTAAACAAGATATCAAATTTAATATTATATTAAAAATCCAACTCGACTTTTTAAAAATTAGAGTAAGTTTAGAAGGATTGAGCCAGGGTAGAATTATTGATTAGCTCTTTACCGATTTTCGAAAACACTAAAGACATCCATGCATTCGAACACAAATATCGGTGAAACTGCAAATTTCATGTGCTTTAAATATGTGAAGGTATGGCATGCTACATGACTTCGATGGGTCATATATATACAGCGTATGATCGATTACAACCCATATGAAACAACCATGATCGATCTATCACGTGGGCGAACAGGATTTTGGTTTCCGAGGCTTCAGCGAGTTAAATTGTGGACTGTGGTTAGTCAACGTAACAGTGTACGTGATGAGTGCATTGTACGCGTTACGAAACCAATACCTTTATTAAGTCAAGGATTATTATGAAAAGACATTATTTAATATAGACTGGCTAATTATAGTTAAATTTGTAGGGTAAATTTGAAATCGTAGCACAAATAACATACTATTGATGGCGGATTTAAAGCAGTCACGTATTTTGATCTAAAAGCGTGCTTGATCGACCAATTTATCGCTAAGCTCAGCTCTTTAATAAACAGATGATTTTATTCAATAACGGCACAGAGCTTTTGGATAATTTTAATTGCAGCTCAAAATACAATCACGTCTCTTTTTTTAGTAAACTGAAAGTTATCTAAGTCACCAATTACGGCTGATTAAAAGGTTACAAAGTTTGACTTATATTAAGAAAAACACAATATTCTTTAGTACTTATTTTCATTTTTACTAACCAAGATCAATACCGGTTTCGCTCATAATATCTACTGTAATTTGATAATTATTTTTAATGCCAATTTTGTTAAATTATATTTCTTATCAGTCGTTAATCCTCGTCAGGTTCTTGGTAAATAAAAGTACAACTAATTAAATAAGAATATTGTATTTTTCTTAATATAATGCCGTTCTACCAAGTATTCACAGTGAACACCCTAAAAGTTTACTTATACTTAGATTAAAACACTTCTTAGAAATCGATCACATATATTTCAGTTTTACTCGTAAAAATTAAATTGCGTGTCTTTATTGAGTGTTCATACGTGGTTAATAACAATTGTGTTGAAATTTTATTGAATTGATATTGGAATTGGTATTTGGTTCAAATAAGAAGCATTTATTTCGCCCACTAGTTGGAGTATTAATAATATGTTTAAATATAGCCGAAAATGATTAGTTGAGTACGCACTGTTTTATTTTGTACTTGAAAACAAGAAACGCTTTGTCATTAATTGACAGATTAGATACGAATAATGTTATGTATATATTTTTACTAAAACACTTAATTTAAATTCAATGTGGGTTCAACTTTATTTCATGTATAATTTTACACTTTATAAATAAATCACTAAATTTTATTAATCAAAATGATAACGATGTGAGTATTGATGAGTTTTTACTGAGCCGTCGGCCTTTCAATTTCAACTCTCAATTTTAACTGGGTGATATTTGGAGAGAAGGATGTCGAGTTTAGTTGAAAGGTTTATTGTTACAAGTTGTCATAGATAATTTAACATAACATAGAGGTAGATGTTGTGTATACATAACAATAATACTACGAATTCAAATTTTTTTATGCATATTTAAGGTGGCCACGGAATACTCTTTTATTAAGTAAATATTTTATTCCCAGTTTACTGTTATGGTGTTCACTGTCAATACTTAGTGAAAAAGCATTGTAATAAAAAAAAACACTCTTTTGTACTTATTCCATATTTATTCAGTAGAATTAGAACCAGTTTTGCTCATCACGAATATTTTTTAGGGCTGGGAAGCCGTTAAAAACCGACTCCAACATAGTTTAAAAAACAAACTTAACTATTTTTTTAGACTTAGTAGCGTGCAGTAAGCGCAGGACCCGAAATTATATATTTTTTTCGAACACGACTCCAGTTAAAACACTCCTACTCCACGACTCCGACTCTGACTCCACAGTCCTGGTATTTTCAACTGATAATATATAAAATCAAGTGAGACTAATAAGAGGTTATAATTAATATAAAAATTTGTTATCAGTTAATAAAATGTCCTGCTGAATTAATAAAAAGTTTTCATCACAGTTATCAAAAACAATTCAAATACACAAACCATACTACCCTAATAGGTAACTTTGTAAACAATACGGTTCGATATACTTTATATTGAACAGGGGTGAGATGTAGGGGTATCTAATTGACAATATATCACGTTTCCTAAACGCCTGTGATGCAAAAACAATTATTGCAATTGCTGGTACTTACACGTAGCGATTTCACGACCCCCCCCCTCCCCCCACAAGCTACGTAACTCGTATATTCGACCTGCCAAACACACGTCTGACGTGACACCAAAATCAATCCCAACAAAACGGATAAAGGCTTTTGTAAACAACACATATTGGCTAAACTTTTAATACAGAATGCTACGAAAATAGTATGTTAGACTAATTGTACAGGCGAAACAAAAAAGAGTATTATTTTTATAAACATATATATTCCAATCACGTGAATTATATTTTTATTTA
Source organism: Himalopsyche anomala (assembly GCA_031772345.1). NCBI lineage: Eukaryota > Metazoa > Arthropoda > Insecta > Trichoptera > Rhyacophilidae > Himalopsyche > Himalopsyche anomala. Next base: position 25,299,903 of record CM062831.1, on the reverse strand, counting down.
ATCCTGCTGGGGATGTAAATGTGTTTAAAGATAATTTTAAATTAGAACCAAGAGTAAAGTAGTAAATGTTTTTTTATTCTAAACTAGTGTTGTTAAAAGGAACACTTGGAAAAAAAGTAATGATTCAGACATATCATTGTCCCTCTAATGCGCTTCACTATACTTAACATAGGCTCTAATTATGATTTACAAAGTACAAAAAAGTTTCGTCAAGTTTATTAATTTTAGAGAATCTTGCTAACAAATTAATTATTCTAACACCATATCAATAGCATCGTTATAAATAATAATCAATATATCCTAGGTAGATTTTCGTAAACTTTTTAATCTCATCATTTTCTATCTAGGGCACGGGTTCCCAACCTGGGGGTAGCGAAGGGTTTTCTGGGGGGTCGCCAACTTTTTTCGATTTTGATTTTGAACAGTTAAAAGAGTTTCGGAGACAATCTGGGGAAAAAGTATAGAAAATTCCTCGGGGGGGGGTCGCCTAGTCACATGGCTTTTATAATAAAAAGAGATTGTCCACCGAAAATGTTGGGAACCTATGATCTAGGGTATCCAATTCCGGACCCTTCTTATGATTTCGCGTGTTATTGTGTATCCCGAAATCCCAGGATTGTCTTTGTACTAATCCCGGGATTTCGGTATCGGAAAATTTGTCGAGATCACGGGATTGGAGACCCTACTCTCATCGTTTTCAGTGTTGCTCTATTACTATTGTTAAAGTGGGCAAAAGATCTAGGCAGAGACGTGGCAAAGATAAATAGAGAGTTATTGGTTTGACAGGATTGGTGGGCGAGGGTTATAACATCACAGCTGAATATTCCTTTGGTTACAAATATATCAATCGGTTTGAAAAAGTCAGTCTATTCTAGGTGTAAGAAACGTTAACGCTGGTCTACGAGAGTTGCTTATAAATAATATAAGACAATTTATTAAGAATTTTCTTATACGGCTAAGTATGTTGTTCACAAATAAATACCGATATATTATATATTGAAAGCTATGAATGTATATGTATATGAATGTATAACGCCGCCTGTGTGGTCGAGTGGTCAACATCGTTGGCTACCGCTACGGAGGGCACGGGTTCGAATCCCATTACGAGCAGTTTTATAAATTGATTTTTCAATCGATTTATGAATTTCTGTTCAAAGGCATGGATGTATGTGATGTCTTGAATGTTCCCTCCCACCCATCCTATCCTATGAACGGGGCGTATCGAGAGCGATTAGCAAACCACTTGTCCTGTCCTAGCTCTTTCCTTCTATTCCTACTCTCTTTGGAAAAAGAGAGGTTGAGGAACTGAGTAACAAGCAGTTATCGTAGAAACATTTCTGTTGAGATAAACTCCATTAGAAGTCCATATGCTCCATATTGACATGGTAAAAATAAATAAAAATGAATGTATATGAACGTATTTTTTTGTATTGTGAATGAGTCATCAATATTTATTTCCATTCTTTTACAAAAAATATTTATTTTTTAATTCATGTCTGCTACCAATATTACCTCCTAATGGAGGTATCTCAACAGAACTTTTTCTACAAGAACTATTTGTTACTCAGTCGCTCAACCCCCTTTTTACCAAAGAGAGTAGTAGGGATAGAAGGATAAGGCTAGAACAGGACAAGTGATTAACTAGTCGCTCTCGTTACGCCCAGTTATAAAAAGATCGGAATGGTGAATTTTTAGATATCACAAACACCCATGCCTTCGAACAGAAATCTAAAAATGCTGTTCGTATTGGGACGCGAACTCGTGAGATCCGACACGGAAACCTACAACGCTAACCGCTGTGTCATAGCCAAAAAATATATTCCATGAAATTGATTTTATCGCTTTAAATAAAAGTGATTTTCGAAAATGATTTTTACATCAATACTTTATCCCTTGATCTAAATATTCATGGTCGGTCACGTGTAGTATTTATTTTATACAACTACCTTTTAAAAGTTTAAAAATATATAGTTTTGCTCTTTTCTTTGTATCCGAAAATATCTTAAAACTTTCTATCTACATACACTGAAAGTTTTCACGAAAGACGACGTGACAAAATTGTGAATATCCAGAATCAAAATTTTAATATATCTTATTGCAAAGCTATATTGTAAAGAATATCTCTATATGTAGTGTTAAACTATTGACGCCCTCGGTAGTATAGTTGATAAGAGTTTTACCTTTCTGATCAAGCGGGTCTGAGTTCAATTACCAATAAAGTCAATGCCAAATTAAAAAAAACTATAAAAAGTAATATTTGGTCTGGTGTGTTTTCTTCTTGATTTCGCGTGACTTATAAAATTTCTCATCGAATTTATCTAAAAGGTATTTCAATAAGAAAAAAACAAAAAAAGATGATTTGCACATGTGTTCAACGCTATAACCTTCCACGGTGATTTGCCGTACTCTACTAAACAATTGACAAAAAAAATGACAAATGTCACATTAACAACATGGCTGCTACAACCTAACAAATCTTGAGCGTCTAAATTGAAAGACCCTTAACTTAAATTTAATTAAACAATCAGCGGGTTATATATCTATCTCAGTAGTCATTAATTCATTGATACTCAGTACAATTAGTACATTTTTTTCAGTTAATCGAAGCTATACATACCTTATGAATAATGGTTGATAATAAGAAGGCTAGGCTATTTAATTAACCACTTTCGGGTTGGGTTGTGTTGGACGGTACGTAGTCGTCATATACAGCAATGTATACCATATATAAAAAAAAATATGTTTAATACACGTATAGGTATATAGTTCGTTGTAACACAACGTGAATGGTACTGTAATAGTTTTACCACAGTAAAAAAATTGACAATATTTTTAAAAATCTTCTTATAAGATAGAAAAAAATAAAATAACATTAATGGAATATAAATTTGACAAATAAGAAAATGTGATACTGTGAAGAAACTATTATAAGGTGTAACTTTTCTATGCTCAATAAAATAATTATTTCTGACATCATGTTAGCACGTTTGTCACATATTATTTCAATTTAGTCTATGAAGACTTTTGACGTTGCTATTCAAGATGGTCGAAGATTATACTGTCATCTCTTATACACAAGAAACAATTTACTATATTTGACAAAAATATGGCAAATTTTACACATAACAGTTAAAATATAAATTGAAAACTTTGTCATTAAACTGACCGTGTAACTAATTGTACCAAGTGTTTCGTATCTTTAAGAAGCAAGTAGCTGTATCGTAAATCTATTTAGAATGATTCTCAAAGCCTTCACCGAATCCGTCGAAAATTTAAAAAAATCTTTAGATCATTTCGGAAATAAATTCGCAATAATATATCAAATAGAAACACATAACAACACAAACAGAAAATTTGGACTCTTGGGGTTACATTTTTTCAATAGAAAACTATTGTAAATCCAAAACACCAGGGACCTTAATCAAGAGACATATTTTATTGCTTATTGAAAGGTTTCTACAATAGAGTACTTTTTTTATAATATTTTGACTGTAGAAAAAGATATGGTTAATTTATCAAAGGACTTCTAGTTTATTTACTGCGGTTTTTTGTTATTTACATATTTTATTTCATCAGCAACCATATTTGGACGAATCCTTGAAAATCCTTGAATCCTCGTTTCTAAGCATAGGGACATACAAAAATGTTAAATAATCAAAAGCTATATTATTAATGTTTGGAAATGTTCAATACATTAAAAGTTTCTTACGATTTAGTATCTTTTTAATTTTTCGCTGCGTTAAGATGATGGTGTAATTCTGAAATAGCTTTCAACAGTTGAATCTAAAGTCAAAAACCACTATCTACAAAAATATATTTTTTTAGGATATCCAAAAAACGTATTTTATTATGTTGTAACTGTACAAAGCATGTTAATTTGAAGTCTAGTGTTAATATAAAATTTATAATACTGTATGTTTATATTGTTTATGGTAATGCTGAAAAATTAAGGTATGATTTTAAATAAATAAAAAATACAATTTTACGTAGTTAACGTAAAACGTCATTAGTGATTTGATAATAAACTAGAAAAAAATACATAACGTTGTTTGACTATCATCTATTCAAAAATGAAAGTTAACATTATCAACAGAAAAACTAAAAACATATTTTTTTAGATAACGTTGTTTCACTTTAAGCCGTCGATTACTATATTGTATAATTTTGTTGAATTATTTTTTTTTTATTTTAAAAAACCTAATTTCTTAAATTGTGTTAATTCTTGGTTCATAGACATTAATATTTATAAAAAATCCAACTCAAATTGTTATAAATATTTCACAAATTTACAAATGGGGTTGGGAATTTTTAATAGTTATTTTTCTATTAATTAACAGTGTGTGATCTGGTAAAAAGTTATTTTTATATGTGCTGTCAGGCAAAAGATTTACTTAGATAGGAAGTGAAAATTGTCGAATACAAATTTATGTTTAATGCTAAATTCACATTTTAAAGACTGAATAATTAATATGACACGAATCCCAAAAGTCATTTAATATTCAAGAAAGTTAGCCAAGTAAATAAATTACAAAAAAAGAGAGACTTAGGAAGCCAAAGACAATTACGTTTTAATTGAATCAAGCTAATTATAATGTGCTTTTTAAAATTTCCGCGAGGGCGGCGGATGCTTATTTATTTTATTTTTCAAAAGTAGGTCGGAATATTTTGTTTTTAAATAATACTGAGAGGACATTTATTTTCATTCTCGTCAAACTAATTAAATTGAATTTTATGTCAATGAAACCAAAAATTCATTACAATTAAACAAGCCACAAAAATGATTATGAAAACAATATTTGAATCTTCTTCCGAATTTGGCAAAAAAGCGATAATTGTTCTGCCACGCAACTTGCTCACAGATTTTAATTTTCAAATAAATACGTCCATACATTGATTTTTCAAACGCTGTTAGAATTTATCTGTATACATATTAAAAAAAAAATGTAAATGGTAGAGTAAAAATTTGAAATTACTTGCCCTCCACCACTGCTTTCCCATCCGTTAGTTTTTTACGAATGCATCCAACGTAACAAAAAAAAGTGTATTAACAGTGTTTTCCTTAACTGGGAGTGTCTTAGGAGCAACTGCTCAAGACATGGTGGAGTGCACTTAAGTGTGTACAAAATCAATCCTTCAAGATGATCGAAAAGTTTATACGAGTTGAAGTCTACTCGCTCTCCGTATGAAGCCGCAAATTTCTTAAAAACCTGGTAATTTGCCTTTGCTTGTCGGGTCCTATGCCACAGTGGTTAGCGTTGTGGGCTTCTGTGTCAGATCTCACAGGTTCGAGTCCCAGTACAAATAGCATTTTTTCAATCGATTTATCGATTTCTGTTCAAAATCATGGGTGCTTGTAATGTCTACAAATTCATTCCCACCCTTCCGATTCTTTAGTAACTGGGCGTAGCGAGAGCGATTAGTTAACCACTAGTCCTGTGCTAGCCTTATTTTTCTATTCCTACTATTTTCTTTGAAAAAATGGATACTGAGCGACTAAATAACAAGTAGTTCTCGTAGACAAGTTCTGTTAAGATACCTTCATTAGGAGGCCATATGCTCTACATTGGGAGCAGACATGGATAAACAAATTCCATATTAACCAATACAATGCGTTTTCACCAAGTATTAACAGAGCACACCTTTAAAGTGAAATTAAAAAAGGTTGGGCAACTGAGTAAAAGGCAGTTCCCGTAGAAAACTACTGTTAAGATACGTACATTAAGAGGCCATGTGCTACACATTAAGAGAGGACAAAAATTCAAAAAGTCATTGTTATTAGAGTATATTAGAGTAATAGAATAGTGAAAAATGAATCACAAATCCGTCTGAAATGAGAGGTTAAAATCATTTTTCAAATAGTTTTCATACGTATGATATTTATTATTCACTACCTAAATATAAATGTGAAAATATATTCACGTTATATTCTAGCTCAATTAACCAAAAAAAATTAAAAGCAAAATCAAAAAACAAAAAAACGGTGTCTAAAAATTGTAGACGAAAATTTTCTAACTGTAAATTTTAGTCTACTTGTTTACCTATGTGGTAGAGTATAACTTTTAGGTTTCACAAATTATTCGCTTTGGGACTTGAGGTAAAAAATAGTTTTTCTAACGTGACATCCCTTTACTCATCTCAGTAATGCAACAAATGGATTGCCTTTTTTTCTCCAATATGTTTTGCGTATTCAAGTAATATGCACAAGGTAACTTTTAAAAGAAATCTTTTCTTCGTTAATTAATTATGAAAAAATATATATAACTTGGTATATCATCACTGTTTTAGTTTATACAAGTTGGTAAGTAATAGATTGACAGTTTTAACATCGAAAAATTCATCGTTTAGAATAGAGCCTTTACCATCGATATTTTATGTTACATAGATAACAAAAATATATTAAAATATAGAAGGATTAACTCCGATCTGACACAAATAAGAGTTTAAAATGAATATACAAGGGATTATTGTTTGCATTTAATCTTCGTTAATAATAATGGTATATAAAAATAAATGTTTTTTTTTTGTCAAACTGGTGTAATCAATGAACCAACTGAATTATTCCAGCCAAAGAATTTAGATCAAAGAATACTTTTTAACTATTTTTTGTCAGTGTTGTTGCTTACCAACTATGTCAGAAAGGTGACAATATATTTGCATTCAAAATAACAATAATAACAAAATAAAATACTGTTGCCTGCTGTGGCTCAGTTGGTTAGAGCTTGCTCTACCGATCAGGATTGAGTTCGATTCTCGGAAAGATCATAGTGAATTTTAGAATTATTATTTTCAATGTTGTGATCGAAGACTGTGAGTTTGTGATGTCAATTTGCATTATTTCCTTTCCTCCGATCCTTCTTATATTTTAATAACTGGGTGTAGCAAAAGCGATTAGTCAACCACTAGTCCTATTCAAGCCTTATCCTTCTTTCCCTACAACTCTCTTTGAAAAAAGCGAGGTTGAGCGACTGAGTAACTAACAGTTTTATTAAAAAAACTTCTGTTGATATACTTCCATAATAAAGCTTCACATTGGGAGCGGATATGGATAAAAAAAAACGAAACATATTTGCTTAATGAGGAGCAAACGTTCTCAGGACAAATCACTTTTTGAATGTTTGTTCTCTGTGTTTGTTAATAATTTGACGCAAATTGTCTACGAATGAAATATCCTGATCTTGTTTAATGTGAAAAAAAAATGTAAATTTGTCACATCAGATGTGGTGACTAATGAAAACATACAAACGTACCTAAACTTCCCAAGCAAGGAATGATTCAATCATTGACCATCGCTCAATTACAAAAGGGTGTTGACAGTTTTAATAATATTATGGAAAATAAATTTTAACTTGGCTTATGCAATATAATATTACGTATTGTTATTTCAAAGTAATATATTAGTAAACTTACGACGGATAGAAATTGTGGTGAAGATTTTATCACGTTGAATAATAATTATTATGTAAAACAGTTCAAAAATATGAAAACGTCGACACAATGTATCACGTGACATTAATATATAACGTTTTATGAACAAAATCTAGTTTTAAATAACGCACCAAACTCCGAATATATTAAAATATCTTTCGACTAAGGTAACAAGTATAAAGAACTAAAACTGTAAATTTAATCACAAATATTGTATTTTTAAATTTATAAACGCTTTGTCATTTAGCGGAAGCAATACTAACTCTTTAAAGAAAATAAATAATCACAATCATTTGTGAGCTGTGCATATATGAATAGTTTTTATTTATACTGTCAATATTATCATAAACAATTCATATACAATCATCAGATATTATTCCATTTCATTTATTTTGAATAAAAAAAGAGATCTCTATAAATGATCAAAACGTATAATGAAGTACAATATCAACATGTCACTACAAAACATTTTACCCTACTGTCAAAAATATTTCACATTTTGTAGCAAGTGCTATTTAATAATAGATTATTCAAAAACATTCATCTGGGTGACACTTTGACTTGTTGGAAAGACAGTTGGTTATCTCATTTCATCTTAGCATATGATAATGCTTAACAGAATTTTAGTATAGTAATTTGTATGATTACTATTTTCGTTGAACTTCGTTTAATATAAGTCTGAAAAAAAAAATGCATAAAAGCGGAGATGGTTTTATAAATTGAAAATATTTCAATTATTAAAAAGTATTCATTCTAAAATATTTAAAATAGTATTGAATACAAATTGATTGTATACTTTATTAGATATTTTATTTAAATCATGATTGTCTACAGATAATTTTAAAATCTTCACAAGAATTCTATCGATTTGGTTTACGTTCATTTCATTTTAATATTATAATTTCCTGTTGATCGACCAGCCATTTTCATGTATGACTCAAACAGGTGAAACAAGTGAAATAATTTCCAGTCACAGGAAAACATACAACGAATGATATTAATAATTGTATTTTTTTATATAATATTAAAAGCGATAGCCAAAACCATCGAAAATATGTATTATTTAATTTCAGTTGTTTTTGCTGAATGCCACCTTTACTTCTAACGATGACACTTCAAATGAACTCAACTTAAAACCCGTCAAACAAACTAATTAACAATAACCACAATTCATAAAAATATTGCCATAATTCATTGTATTTTTACAAGACCCGTGAGATACAAATTACACCGTACCTGTATGATTAAATTATGGAGAAAGATAGAATTTTTCCTAGAATTATTACATTTCAAATGGCCTCCATGTGAAATAATTGTGAAATATTCCAGCACTTCGTTAGAGGTTTTTTTTTTCTCTTTTAGGCTTATATTCTTAAACTGGATTTTGGTACTGACCATTAGCTCCGTCCACGCGTTTATGTCCCTTTGTTAACCTTATTATTGTAGCCGGGATGTCCCCACGGATATAAAACATGCTTTACTTTATATATCTGACTACAGGGAATTGTAAAAGTAACTGAGAAAGAACTATTAGATATTATTTTAGTAGAGTACTTAAAAAGGCTTGTCATAAATACAGCATTTTGGTATCTTGATAGTTTCATTCGCGTATTTGAAAATATTATATATCTGTTCGTAAAAGCTTGCGAAATTTAAGTAGTGTATCATTATTTATTAAAAATCATACCAGAATTTATCCTTAAAATATTAACTTAAGAATAATTGAAAAAAGGTACAAATAAAACGTTTATGGTGCTTTCAATCTTTCAATATTATCTAAAGTAGCCGTTTTAAATTGTTCTTAAACATTAACATTTTTTAGTTTGACTGTTTGAAATATTTATATGCATTTATAAACCAAAACAGCAAAGATTATGGGTTATGTTAATTGTTAATTCAATTAACAAAATATTTTAATCAAATAAAGACAGAGTAAAAAATAAATAGTGATTTATATTTTGAATTTAATGCTTTTCCTTTAAATAAAGACAACTAAAATTTCAAATACATATACTGTTTTACTAAATCATGAATTATTGTTGGCTGATATCGAGGTCAGATTTTAATACCACCTCTAGCTTAGTTTTTTACAGATTTACCTTAACCATTGCATATTGACAAAAGGTTTTTAATTTTTATTTTAAGGATTTAAAATTCAGATTAAGGTTGGCTTGTAGCTCAGTTAATAGTCAATGTCGTTCTTTTCGGTTACAGATTGTACACTAAATTTATGGATTTTTTTTCAAATGCATGCATTTTGATACTGTTTCAGTTCATCCCTTCCTTTTTTTTTAACACTTCGTGAAAAATTTCCCATATTGTAATTATAATTGTAATTACCATCAGTCACCACATAACATGTTATTGAACATTGGTTTTGTGCATAAAACTCACAATTCAACTGACCGTGTCCTTGTAAAAATATACTGATCACCCGTTAGCCATTGAAGTCATCTTTATTTGCAGGTAGTTTCCTCAAATTACCGCCAACTTAATGTTTTATTGTTTCTCGCAAGAGTTGTGTGGGAGACTTCAGACCCCTAATTCGCCTCACGGTTTACTTTGTTCCGTTAATGAACATGCTTTATATTTCATTGAATTAGCTATATCCACTTAATTAGCGAAATCCAATTGACCTTTTAACTTTTATACTCTGATAAAATCTAATTTGTCAAATTATCAAACATTTAACTGGTCATTTCCATAAATAAAGCCAAAAATTCACACTAAATGGCGCAAATTTAAATTCATTTTTAAGAACGCAAAATTATACAATTTCACTTTTTAACTAATGTTTATATCAACTCAAGTTGAGTTATTCAGTTTCATTTTATTCTACTAAACTCAAATTTAAACTTCTCTCAGAGAAAACAGAAAAAATGCGTACAAATATGAATGTTAAACACATTATTATTAAAACTTAATTGCTAAATATTTCGTGGGTCTTAGGGAATCCAATCCCGGACCATTTTTGTGATCCCTGGATTTCGGGATTGAATACTAAACATAAAATCGTGTATAAATTGGGATTGAGAAGATTTTTCAAACAATTTCATGTCAATTTCAAAAACTCAGAAATTTGCGGATTTCCCAAAATTACCAGCGTGGGCTTTTTTTTATCTCTTGAATTTTTCTCAATCCTGAAATCCCGGGATTAGTGCTGTCGCAACCCCGGAATTTCGGGATCACAAAATCAGACGGGTTTCCGGGATCGGATACCCTAGTGGTTTCAATTGAAATCTAATTATATGAGTGAATAGCACGTTGGTTTTTTTATTATACATACTTTGGTATTCAATTATCAAAAACGATGATCTATATTTTTATATGATCTTATTTAAAAATGATCTCACTTTCTTAAAAAAGCTTTACGTTACAGAAATTACAAATTAACACAAAAAAATAAACATTTTTATAATTCGCACCTTTGTAGCGTATTACTTTTTAAAAGCTCTGCGTTACGTAAAAGCCTGGAGCAGTAAGCTTTTACACTTTTGTTGAATGAATAACTGCAAAACTGAAAGCTGAGGATTTCTTTCACCAGCAACGGTTATCAAAAGCCAGTCGTGGTATACCCACTGCTAAGTATAAGTAGCCACGACATTTTGTGACCTTTTTGATATCAACTGCAGTTTTATATAAATATTTTTACTCCATTCAACACATACGTTCAGTAAGAACAATTAATAACATATTTTGTTCGTACGCTACTCAATTGGGATCTTTATTTTTGTCGGATTTATATTTGCACAAAAGATTTTGTGAATAGTTTATTATGTTTACGTTTTTAATGTCATATTTGTGAATTATTTATATATTTATATATAGATATATCTAATATTTTATAATATACCATTCTTTCGAATATCATTGCCTGTTTTCAATGGAGTTTAGTTTGTTTCAAATGAGTATACGACGAATAAAATCTACTACATTGAAACATCAACACAATGAGTTTAAGCGAAAGTATTGCGACATTCAAAATCTTTCTCAAAACTGTTTTGTTTTAGAAAAGTAGAATGACTACCACTGTTTCGTGCAATCGTTATTAGTAACATCAGTATTATTGAAACAACTTCTGTTGAAATAATTTACTTATATAATACATTTGTAGTACGAAATAAACTAATTTATATTAAAAGTTTTTACATAAAATGTTTTGCTGTTAAAATTTGATCCTGACTTCAAAAGCATAGGTGTTTAAACACTGAACTAAAACATCGCCTTGATTTGAGAAAAACAAATATTATTTAACCTATAACTTGTATCGTTTGCATAAACTTTCCATTTTCCGCTATGAAATTTTGAGCAATGTATTTTATTTAAAAAAAATAGTTGAATAGTTTTTATTTTATAAACGATACGTGCTTATGATTAAAAATAGTTTATTTCAGCTCTAGAAATTATTTTTGTATAACGAATGGTGAGTGAATTAAACCATTTGTATCGAACATAAATTAATAGAAAATTTCTCCTCAATAGCCTTAGTAAATAAGTGAAAAGGTAGAGATATATATTAAATGTATTATTGTGACTAGTTGCTTTCATTCATAAGATCTTTTCTACAGTCAATATTAATTAACTCTTATCGTTCTTCAAACATAAGTGGAGAGGAAGCATGGATCACATTTTCCAAAATCGCTCACAGATCTTTTAGTTAAGAATGATAATAAGCCAGGGGTGGTTAACATGGTTACGTAGTCAGTCGATCGCGAAGCCATTTACTGATAAATTTCATCAAACATCTCTCCATTACAAAAACAAGTCATTCTTGTTATCTATAAATAGCACTGTATCAAAATATATTCGTATAAAAGGGATTGAAGAGGGAAAAACGAACAAAAACAACATCAAAATTCAATAGAATAAAAAATATAGCAAGAGCTCTTCTTTCTCTAAAAGATGAAAACACCAGTCAGTCAGTATATTCATTTATCTATTTAAAATGCTCGTGATAAGCAAAATTGGTTCCAATCCTAATTACTGATATAAGGGTAAGTACAACGAAGTATTTCATTATTTTTTAATGATTATTATTGTATTTGCAATTACTTTGCAGAGTTTCATTAAAATCAGTTTAAAAGTGGCCAAGAGCTTAGTTCTACAATAAAAATGTATTTAACACATATTTTGCATTATTACTAATGAAAGCCAATGTGTTAGATATTTAAAAACAATTTAACACATATAATCGAATCAAAGAGAAAAGATACCAAAAAACCAATGCACAAGATTTCAAATATAAGATTGAAAAAAATCTTTGATTTTGACTTCATTGGGACTTACCTTCTGCAACACCATGGTCTAGTTGTAACCTAGTGACCGAGTAAGCTTGACCTTACTCGGTGACGTGGTGCCGAAATAACTTTCACTTGATTCTTAATGACTATTATGTTTACATCATTTAAATTTATTACTATTATGCTTTGTATAATTGCAATTTTAAAAACCCTGAAAATAATCATTATCCCTAATTCAAACTCCATTAATCTTCAATTTTCGTCACTATAGATATCACCTAATTAAGTAGCAATATCTTTTCACGGTGAGCATAGAAATTAGTTAGTGCGTGTGGTTATTATCCGCAAGATACATTATATTATATTTGATCCATTAGCAACCGTATGACCACACCCGCTTCATTAAAAAAACCCCACGGGAAAATAATGTTGGCCGACCGCTTTGTATCGCGCTTTTACTCCAGTGCCTCTAGAGACCAGGGCCGTCTCAAGGATGATGTGATTACGGGCTCACTTTATTGATAGGTGGCATTTAATGACCGCGCAAGTATACCACGGTGAAATCAGTGGCGTATGGTGAATGTTAACTTTGGGTGTGCTGTTTATGAAAATAAAAAAAAACTAAACAAAACAATTAGTTATATAAAAAAGGTTGACTAACTGAATCACAAGCAGTTCTCGTCGAAAAACTTCATCAAATCAAATACCTCCATTCGGAGGATATATACTCCACACTGGGAGCGGACATGGATTGATAAAAAATACATTACAATTTTCTTTGAAAACTATTTGTAATTATAAAGGTAAAATAAAATAAATATTAGTAATAAACTATATGACGCCAAAATATCAATGAAAAATGACCTGTTGGAATAATCTCATACAAAAGTAGAGACGTGAAATTTTCGGAAGAACGCCCGAGAAACCTCATACATGACGTGTGAGCTGTCAATAAAGAGGACGACTTTCGACCTTAAAGTTGCGTATAATAATATTCGCTACGCGTACCTAGACTGCGCGACTGTATGCAGTTGTGTGAAAAGACAGCTTGTGCGCTTGCACACAAAGCTCACTGATTTATCTTGAAAGGCCATGGATTTTTGTGATGCCTAAATCCCTTCCGGTCCACTAGATTGTACGAACAGGGCGTAGCAAAAGTTATTAATTAACAACTAGTCGTTTCCAAGATTAGATGTTGAAAGAGTAAATAAAAAAACAATGATTGAATTGGAATTTACTTAGGAAAACTCCATTGTAATAAGGTGAAAAAATATAACTGAAATACATTGATATTTTTCAACATATAATACCATATTAGTAACCATTCTCAAGACATGGTAAGAAAATTTAATATAAAAGTTAGTAAGGGTTGAAATTTGAGACATCAGTAAATTGATTGAAAAATTTTGTCCGTACTGGTATTTAAACCCGAAAGATCCACATCCGAAGTCAACGAGGTTGATCACTCGACCACGTACCTTACAACTGGTATTCTCAAAGATTTATTCATTATATTATTATATTAACTTACTAATTCTAATAATTTTAGTTTGATTCAAACGGATTTAATTAGTTGAGATAACTTAAATTTAAATTATTAAAAACTAGGAATAAATATGTACATATTTATTTAATGTACAATTGGGTGAAATGAAAAAATATATATTGTGTAATATTATGAAAATGATGACGACGTTTTGTTATTTATGGACTTATAGACATCGCTTTTCAATAAAATTCTATTATAACGTTTTGAGAAACATACAAAATATGTTAAACTAATTGGAAAATATTTTTATCTGGCATATTATTCATAAGATGTGACTAAAAAAAGTATAGTAAATATTCTTTGTGCATATCAATCAGTTTACATGCATCATTTTATTTATTTTATTTTATTTTATTTATTTATTTAATTAACATTGCAAAAGGTTGACAAATTATAAATTTAAAACTTTTACAATGGAGAAAAAAAATAGTACAATTTAATATTAAAATCAGTAGAAAAAAAAATGGCAAAGAAGTCAACTGAGTAAGCTCCGACGAACTCTACTTTAATACATAAAAAATAGTATTCGTCGGAACTCACCCACGTCTACGCAAAATACCTATCATGTTTTTTACGTAATTCTTGTGAAACTAAACGTTCTTTCCTATTTTTAATCTTCTTTTTAAAGCTGTTTACATTCACTATCCGTTGAAAATTTTTGAAATAATTATTACAGGATATTCAATTAAAATGCATTATTGCTCTAAAACTACTGGAATAAAAAGAACTTCCGCGCTTTTAAGCATGAATACTATTTCCGCTGCTAGGTAAAACAATATTTTAATTGCCTTCATTAAATAAAAGCTTCAAGATGAGTCAAAGTAACTTGAACTTGCGGGCAGGTCACCAGCGTAATATTGAGTGACCGTCAAGTTAACAAAAGGGAAATACAATATAGGGTAGGCAACTTCCCATAATATTGGCAAAGATTGTGTTGAGTAAGCTAATATAAAAAAAATATATCAGCGGTCTAATATAATACAAATGAATGATAACGAACCCTTATTGGAATATTACTTTTGAGTATTATGTTACTTGTTACATATTTTATTAATTAAATTGACTAACATTCCTGATCGACAAATTTACTCGAACAACTTTAAAACAAGTTGGAATCAAAAATACAAAACTGAATTTTAATTTTTGGCATAATATTACCTGGATCCGTATCTATTTACTACGATCCTACATTGTTTGTTATGAGAAATGAATTTATTATATTCTTCATTACAATTAGGGATGCCAAATAGATATACTGTAAATACCAGTGCTGTCGAGTACTTTTAATAATGGTACTCAAATTCTATGAAATTAACAATTATAATTTAAATGTCCACCTGCAATGTCTTAAGATTTGGCACTGGGAAACCATGTTAAATAAACTTTCATTTATATACATATATTAGATTGAGATTACCAACGCCGATTGCTTAACTCGATGGTTGCCACAGACGAGATATCTCGTAATTTTTTTCGTGCTCAACTTGCCAGAGACGAATTATCTCGTCAATAACTAATTAAATTAACAGTTGCAAAGTATAGCCAACGTGCTAGGTAATTACTGTTAATTATTCAAGGCAGTAAAAAGGCTAAGAATCGAAGATATACTGAAAAATATGTCATTTCTAACACCCAAACATTCCAGATATCAGAAGTAGAGCTTGTAGGTTTTCAAGTAAAATTTTCGATATTCAAAATCCGGTTTTTTCAACTTGGTAACCTGATTATTAACATCAGAATTAATATTAATTTCTAATTATTATTATTTAATTAAAAACATTGGTATTATATGTATATTTTTTTATGAGTACCCGGGTAGTGGCTATCCGGGTTGCATCCCTAAATTCAACCTACTTATGATGTGTTTTCTGCGAGTTACTATTATTTAAACTGTGAAGGTTGAAGTAATTATTACAGACCGCATCGTAGTTTCACAACCACCTCATTAAATAATTGATATTCACTCAAAAATAATTTTACAATATTTTTGTAAACAAAAGGTTAAAATATGATTAAATTTTAGGTAAAAGGTGTTTTGTAACAGCCGATCATCGAATAGTCTAAATAATTTAAAAAAACGATCGCTGATAATCCGGAAATTCTTATGAATAAGAATTAGAAAAATAGAGAAACAAATAATAATTTTTGAAAGGCTATAAAAAAAAATATTTGTCCATTGCGTTATTAATTAATTAATGCTGAACGTTATTGTCAAGTGTATATATAATGATAGATTATTCAGACAAGAGTATGTCCTAAAAGTCCGATATATTATAATAAAGTATTTTTCCCGCATGCTTTTAGTTTGCTAAGAAATTAAAAATATACATCAATATAATTTGGTGACAAAAATTGACAATAATAGTTATGGTAAATCAACTATTTATATTTAATGTATATTATATGATTTCTAAAATGATTTTGTTAAATAAAGTAATGTAATTAAAAGTTCCGTTACTAATATCTTGATTTTTTAATTAAAAAACAATAATTAGAGTGATATTTTTGACTGTTTACAAAACGAAACATTAATGTTTTTAAAAGAGACAGACTCGTGAAAGAAGCCGTATGATTTCATTAATTAAATATAATTCGTAAAAACGGTTTTTTATCTTAAGAAAACTTAAATTAACTTTCTTGGTAATTGTAAATTTGCTAATCTTTCCGGCCACAGTGGCTCAAGGGTATTTCTCTAGCATTTTTTCGTAGTTAATTATGTTAATTAATTAATAATGATTTTTACACCAATTTTATTTTTATTTTTCTACGAAATGGAATCATTTAAATGGATCTATAATGAAGCAATTACTATACGACCGTACATTCTCTGAAAAGACTGATTCCTGTTTTTTTTAAGAGAATGCATCTTTAAAAAAATATTACAGAAACACGAATTTGTAAACATTTTATTTAATATGTACATCATTACGTTCTAAAAATAATTTTCACCCAGACAATTTTAGTGCCTGAACATTTCAATTTATAACTAAACCAAATACGTACAGATATGATACCATGTCATCACAAAATGGCATTTAAATGACAAAACGTACACATACTTGATATTGTTTTATTACAAAGAAGTGACAAGAACAACAGTTACATTTTGTCATAGACTAATAAAAGTACCCTACAACAAATTTTAAAAGCATTCCAGCGAAAATAATAAACACTAAACTACTGCCTCT
The DNA here is from genome assembly GCA_031772345.1 of Himalopsyche anomala. Taxonomy (NCBI): domain Eukaryota; kingdom Metazoa; phylum Arthropoda; class Insecta; order Trichoptera; family Rhyacophilidae; genus Himalopsyche; species Himalopsyche anomala. Next base: position 25,282,501 of record CM062831.1, on the reverse strand, counting down.
GTTCTCAACTCGTGTTTTGTAAAATTTCCACATGACGTCTCGTCAACTTTCTATCTCACGAAACTACCCCTGTCTATCCCACATTTTGAAGCAAACTTTTCGTCTTGTCTTTTCAAAGCGCAGTGACTGTAAAATTATCTACAATGATTAAACTAATTGTGTAACTTGTTGAATATATTATACGAAAGTATACAATAAATAAATTAGTTGTGTCTGAGAGGTGCAATAAGTTAAGATGAGACAATGGATTACATGACAAAGCACGATGCCAACATATAGATAAATTATCTTCAATAAATTACGTTATCTGAAATTGGAAATTAAGAAATATTCTCTAAGTTTAGTACAAACATAATTAGATGACTATGGGATGACTAAGGATAAACAGAGCATTTGAAACCAGGAACACAGATTTTGTTCATATACAGCCAGAACTTAAAACGAGAAAAGCCTTTGTTTAATTTAATTTTTGCAAGAAAATATACATCATGGAATATGGATAAATAAAACGTCTCAATTGATATTTAATATTCAGTATGAGCAAATTTTGAAAGGGGTGAACTTCTAAGATAAATTATGTTGTTTCTAACTTTGTATTTCTTGAAAATCTTTTATTGTTATTATTATTATGGAAACTAACTTAAGTATGCATCGTGTTTACACATTGGACAAATATATAATTAATGTTTTTTTCGTTTTCCCAAAGAATAACTAAAGATAGTGACTTTATTATATTACTTAAACGTAATTGCGAAATAATATGTAGAGATTTGGTGTATTTTATTAGTTAAAAATTGTTATTCTATATAAGTTCGCAGAATTACCTTAGAATATTTATGGTGAAATAAACATGGATTCATATGGGAAATTCTATAGAAACAGGGTTGTGAAGCCAAAGTCAGAGTCGGAAAAAGTATCGTCTCTATTTTTTGTAACTTTATTGTTTACTAATAATCACTAGCCAAAATTTTCACTAGTGAATGCTACAAGTCCAAAAAATATTAGTGGTCCAAAACCATTAAAAAATATTTATTTATACACAAATAGTATTTTAAAAGCTTTCAAACTTACATAATAATTGACTAATCAGGTAAGGACTTGTCAATTATTCGAGATTATGAGATAAAATACTGATTTGAAAAATACACACCCTCTTTCACCTAAGAGGTTGTTATTCGTAAATTCATATTATAACATAGTATTATATAAGGAATTCAAAATCAGACTTGAAATTGCAATCGGAGTAGCATTTTATTTTTAACGACTCCACAGCCCTGTATAGAACTTCAGTATAGTTTTGATATGCATATTGTCTGCAGTCTGTTTGCTAGCTACGTAAAAATAGATTAGTCGAACGAATTTCCATTGAATTTTAACATGTTCATAAATGTTTTGATTTTTTAGTGTTCAAACAGTGTGGGGAATTTATGCAACAAGATACATTACACTGTTTGTACTACAAAGCAAACAAAAACATTCATAACTGAATGTTACAATATACAAAGAATATTTTGTTATGAAACTGTACAATTTACTTTTTTTTAAATATTATTTTTAATCAATAGCAAGCTTTTGTTTGAATCAGGGCTGTGGAGTCGTGTAAAAAAAAGACGACTCCAACTCCAGCTTTAAAATAATTAACGACTCCGACTCCGAGGAAATTTTCTAAAGTTTTCATTTTAACTTATATATATGTATACCATCAGATCATCTGTAGTCAGCCAAGCATTAAATGTCAACACTTTGTACTATTTTGTTTGAATACATTAAAAATATTTTTTACAAAAAATTCGAGCCACTTATTTTTTACGACTCCGACTCCGACTCCAACTCCGACTCCACAGCCCTGGATTAAATGACTAGTTAAATAATGTTACTTCTTTATAATTTTACGCACATTAATTATATATTATATTATAACATTAATTATTTTATGGGTTTTACGATACCCGTGCGAAAAATTCAAAAGGAACCTTAAAACAGCCAATGGTTAAAAAGAAAAAAAGAAAAAAAATTCGATGAACATTTTTTTTTAAATACTGATTTAATACATTAAAAATGTCAATAAAAAAGGAACCGGAACGCCGTTCCACCACGTTACATTAAGACATTACAATTTACACATTTGTGAAGCTGATAAAAGATACTTATTATTATTCTACCAAAAAATCAAACCAAAATATTTGTGTTTAAGTAACAAAATGCCGCCTGTGTGGTCCAGTGGTCAACGTCGTTGGCTTTGGCTATGGAGGGCACGGGTTCGAATCTCAGTACGGACAGTTTTATAAATTGATTTTTCAATCGATTTATGAATTTCTGTTCAAAGGCATGGATGTGCGAGATGTCTTGAATTCCCTCCTCCTACCCATCATTTCCCATGAAAAGGCGTACCGAGAGCGATTAGCTAACCACTAGTCCTGTCATAGCCTTATCCTTCTATTCCTACTCTCTTTGTAAAAAGAGAGGTTGAGCAACTGAGTAACAATCAATTCTCGTAGAAACACATCTGTTGAGATAAACTCTATTAGGAGTCCATATGCTCCACATTAGGAGCGGACATGGCAAAAAAAAGTAACAAAATAATACTAAAAAAAAGCTAAAACTTTAATATAACAAAGAATATATGTGCGGACAAACTATTAATATTTTGTGGATAATTTCAAAAGCTGAAAAATTGCACAGTCATTATTTCATTTCCGCAAATGGATGGCGTATGGGTATTAATTCGTTGAAAGAATAATTCTAGTTATTAACTTTAAACAATCATATGGTAATTGGATTCTTATCAAATAATTGCTGTTAAGAGGGGTTGTTCAGCAGACACGCACGCCAACACAACGTAGCCTATAATGCCAGAAACAAAGAAATACCATTTCCAAGTTCGTACGTATAAATATTATGACATAACCCATGAATGGCTTAATACGAGTCGTTTTAATTTGAATGTAAACAGTATGAGACACACCGTTAATTTCTTCATATTCTTTCACATACAACCTACACGAGATGGAACTAATAAATGATGAGATTTCGCGTATTATTTATTTATTTTATATTATCACTAGTAATGCAAAAAGTTTAGGATTGATAATATATTATACATGATAAAAAAACAGATGACAAATCTTTAACTTAATCAATGTCACAATATTTTTGAAATTTCAATGGTTGTAATATATCGACCCATAATCAGCAAAAGAACTTAAGCGACACAATTCGGTAAATTGCGTTTTAAGCCGATTATTGTTCAAAGGCAATTATTTCCAACCTGGGAGGCGTGGAATATTAAAAAGGAGGGCCCAAAATATTTATTTACCCTTTAAAACGTGTCTTTATTGCCATATGAAATAAAATATAGGGAGGCGCGAAGATACTTTTTTCTTCAAAATAAGGCGTAGTAATATAATGTTTGGAAACCACTAGCCTTAGGTGTCAGTGACAAAAATTTTAGAGCGTTATCTCATTCGCCTGATCGTTTTTAGGGCCTGTGCATTTTCGTGTTTTGATTTTTAATCGTTTGTTCCACGTGGACCCCCAACGCTGATTTAGAAAACTAAAAGTAGTCGGACAATTTTGTTTTAATACCATGATAGGCATTGACCATATATTACTATTTACTAACCGCGTTTGAAGAATTCATACTGTAAAAAAATTAAATTGTCGGTTACAATATTCTGCCTCTTACAGGTCAATATACATATTTAACTCTCCAGAGACGACAGCTTTTTTTCGATAAAAAATATATTTTTTAAGCCATATTGAAGTCACAGATAACTTTTATTCCTAAAAAAAATAAAAATAAAACGTTGTATAGAAACCCCGCATAACTATATGGTCATGCTCATCCTTTTATAACCGTGTAATATTGTGTACGGACAGTAGTAAGGACGAGTGTGACCGTATGGGCACGCAAACTTTCGGGCTTAAAATATAGGTAAACGCAAATTTTTTTAAAATATTTACAATTTTACCTCTTCGGATCAACATTATTTCAATACAAATATATTAGCAAAAGAATTGTAAATAATTTGATGTTTTGATAAAAAAAAAATAACTAACAGTTTCAAAAAGTCCATTAAAAAAACGGAAATTCAAAAACTCGCATGTGCTTTTGGTGGTCGTTTCTGTCACCGCGGCTGATGACCAACTGAAGTATGTGCCCTTCTTAACCAAATATGAGTGAAAGCAACGATATTCTGGTAGAAAAAGGATGAATAGTGGGATCAATAGACGACGCTGTTTACTGTGACCATATGGTCACTCTCGTCCTTGGAGGTTATTTTTATTATTATTACTTTGTGTACAATCACCACTGTTAGCATGTATCGTGAGCGCGTATGTCTGTTTATCGACTTAATCATTTACGTTTAAATTTTACATATAAAATTATAACCGTTTCCATTTTCACTGTGTATACTTTGTACAAAAAATTCCTAAAGCTGAATTGTTATTTTTTAATTATGATTTTTATAAGCGGCCGTTCTTCTAGTGATCGCAAATTCCAATAAAGAAAAAATCACAAAGGACTGTTGCGGTTGTCATTCATCCTTTTCTTTTTTGGGAAGGATAATCCCATGATCCAACGTTAAGCCAATTTCAAAGAAAAATACTCTTCGTTGGAAGTATTTTTTTTTCTGAAACAATCCTTATTAATCTGCTTATTAAAATGATGCGTATAGTATATTTTAACATTTGAAAACTGCAAAGATTCGCTTTATATTAAATCTTATTAGTTTGGATATTATTTAATCACTATCTTTCAAAAAGCCATCATTTATTTTGAACAAATAGATATTTAATTTTTTTCATTGAAGCATTCAAATGTTTTTAATAAATTTTCCAGTAAATTTGTAGAAATAAATGTTTTATTTAGAATTAAAATTATAAACCTTGTGTTTTTAACAGTTGAGTAACTGTAATCTGTAACACACTCTCCAAGTATCGAGCTTCGATAAAATCGCAAAAAAAACTACAAGAGAACAATTTTTCCTAATTATAAAAAATATTATTAATTACCATGAATATCTATTGCTCGTAAAAAATAACATTTTCTTAAGATGAGAAAAAAATATTACACCTTTAAAAATAGTCATCGACGATTGGTTCTTTCTAAACATAAATAAGTCTATTCTATTTTTATTCTAGTATATTCTATTCTATTTTTGTCCAGTCTATTTTTGTATTAGTCTAATCTAGTTTTACCGTAATATATTATTCATTTTAACATGTAAGTTTAGACGTCGATAGTGATTTTTGGCAGTGGTTTTATCAGTGTTGAAAGTAAATTTTAATGACCAACTATTTCTGATATATTTAGTGATTGCATTTAGAATTGTTTGGTAAATTTATCATAAATGGATCTTATGCGATGGCATACGCCGAAATACATTTATACCAATTTTATTAAATGTTTTAGAACTAAATAATTTGATATTTTCAACCTTATAAAATTGGAGTTCTACCAAGTAAATGGTGATCTTAGTATAGTTCTGACACATGGTTGTAATAATAATTTTATAAAAACGATACTTACTGTTGGGAACTTGAATGCCTTAAGACGCTGAAAACTGAAACCTGGGCTGCCAGTGAATAAACTTATGAAAAAGTACAGAATTTAGTAATTTAAATTCAATACAATATATTCAACTAAGATGTATGTCACTATTTCCAATTCCAATGAAAAGCATAAAATCTGAAGACATTCATTCCTATGGGTTAATCCATTTCGCCAGCAATTGATTTTAACTTAGTTTTACATTTATTTCTTATATAGACACGATGCATTTATTTACAAAACATCAAGCGTTCAAGTTCATCCGTGAACTTGAACGCCTGGAGATACCGAAAGGCGAAACCCGGGTTGTTAGTGACAAAACTTGTGTGAATGTACATAATTTGAACGATTCAAATTTCAAAATGTCGTATTTTGGCCCCACATATTTTGGGTGTAAATCTGTCGTCAAAACACTACTTTTACTTTTCTCACAGAGACGATAGTGAGAAAAAGATTAAGACAGTCGATGTATCTCAAATATTGTCATATTTATGGAATTGTGAAATGTTTGCAATAATTGTAAAAATATCTTTCTTTGCTAAGATCACTTATAAGTTGATATTATACTTAAATATTCATTTAAATATAATGAAAAATTCTTCATTGATATATCTTTTAGCAATGATATAGTTAACTTGGTATTATATTATGTTGAAATGATTTCACTGTTGAATAAGTTAAAGTATGATTAAATCAATAAGCTAATCACTTATCACCAATTATTGTCAAGTAATCAGTCAGTCGTGAGGATAGTATTACCACACGACGGTTGTCTTGTATACTACTGTTTAGCCATGGATTGCAATAATTATAAGGAGTGCATTTTTCCGTCCCTGCACTTTTTCTCGGCATTTTAATGTTTCTTATCAACATGTGCAAAAAAAAAAAAAATGCTTCAAAAGCTTTTTATTTTTTAGTGATAAAAAAAGAGATTGAAAATATTATTTTAAAATCATTATTTCGCAAAAAAGTAATAACAGCAAAACAATTGAGCTGCATAATACAAAATACCAAAGGAAAAACAATCTTTCAATGTGTCGTCAAGTGAAATAAATCTCCAAGAACCAAATGAAAACGAAGTGGGCCATATTCTTCATTCCAAAAACAAGAGATTCAGGTATATGTTAAGCTGAAAGTCGTGAGTGTTTGTAATATCTAAATTCTCTGTCATCTTTCGAATCCAAAAATAACGAGACAAAGCGAGAGCGATTAATTTACCATTTGTTTTGTTCTAGCCCTATATTTCTATCCTTACTCTCTCAAGAAATGGAAAGCTGAACAACTTATTAACAAGCAGTTTTCGTAATAAAAAAAGTTCTGTTGAAATGCCTCCATCAGGAAGTCTTTACATTGGGAACGGACATGGATTGAATTGAAAAAAAACTTTCAGTAAAAAGCTTGATTTTTTTTAAATGCACTGATTATAAGTATTACATTTACAGTGTTTCTTTTAGTTTGTTGCGTATTGCAGTGATTAAAATAAGATGGTTTTACGTGTATCCATATTAAGAATTCGCATGCTGAAGTGTTAGATTTTAACTTTAAAATTGAATTTACATAAGTTTTAAAATTCATATTACCGTAAATTAACTTAACCACGCTCTTGCGGAATGAATTTTAAGGAACGTCTTTTTTGACCTTTACAAAAATAAAGTATTAAATGACGAAAGATATTAAATATTCATTTTTTTTAATGTCAGGTCTTTGACTCGCCCAAAAATACTGCATCTCGTCGGCGTACCTAGAAACTTAATATCCATGTATATCATAACCACCTTCATCATTTATTCAAAATAACATACATACATATATGTGGGAATGATAAATTTATTCTAAGAAAATGCAGTAGAAATTTTAATGATAATCATATTTGTCAATGAAAGATTCTTTAAAAGTTTTAATGTAACAGATATGATATTATAAAACATATAAATCTTTATTGCCACTCATCTCTCAATACGCTTGATGTGAACTATGCGAACTATTTACAGACAAAGAGAGAGTGTGTGCATGTTTACTGTGTATTCAAAGTTCACTTACAATTCTCAAACAGACTCACTTTCTGTGCAACCGCTGATAGAGATAGAGAGTGTTTGTTATGCTGCTTTAAATGTAGACAGATAAATCAAAAGTATTACTTTTAATTATTAGTTATCAAATAAGATTTATTATCTTTGTTATTCCACTGATTCTGTTACAATACTGTGACACATGTTTCACACTAATTGTCTCAAGATGCATATCAGAGAAAGGAAACACGTGTCATAATTTGTAACACAATTAGTGTAACAACAAAGTTATCGAAATCAATTGTACACATATAATGAAATTTTAAAAAGCTACTGTCGAAACCATCATTATTTTTTTTAAATATTTGTATTTATATGTCGCAGCCTATGACGCAGTTGTTAGCGTTGTGGGCTTCCGTTCCAGATATCACGGCTTCGAGTCCTAGTACAAACAGCATTTTCCGATCTTGTTCTAATTCTGTTTGAAGGCATGGGTGTTTGTGATGTCCAAAAATTCTCTCCCACCTTTCCGATTCTTTAATAACTGAGCTTAGCGAGAACGATTAATTAATCACTAGTCCTGTCCTTACCTTATCGTTTTATCCCTACTACTCTGTTTGAAAAATATGGGTTGAGCGACTGAGTAACAAAACTTCCGTTAAGATACCTCCATTAGGAGGCCATATGCTCCACATTGGAATCGGACATGAATTTAAAAAAAGTCATATTCTGTGCAAATTATGAAATATATAAAAACAAATCTTTTTTTTCCGAATTCAATGTGATATCGAATGTATGGTTTTGATTTTATGTCATTACTGAATTGATACAGGCAATCTATTTTTTTTTTTGTTAATACACGAAGACACTTTTACCACGTATTCGAGGTTGAACATCGCCCCAAAGACCAATGTGTCCCTTGAGCTAGCCAAGGGGTTGCAAAGTGGAAACGGTGCTTTCTTCGCGCTCACTTACCTATTCAGATCCAAGCTACCGTCAATAAAAAAACGTCTCGTATCTACAATGTAGCCGGAAAAATTGCTAGCCTAACGGTAAAACAAGAAAATACCATCCGAGTATTCAAAAAAAATTTACGAAGAATACTTGATACTGTAAGAGAAACACAAGAATGGCGTCACGTTCATACAATACATTTACTTGGAAGAACGTCAAAATAATAAAGTTTTCTGTAGCTCAAGAATTATTTGGTTGAAAGCTATTTTGGCTTCACGCCATCGTGTTTAAACTTAATCAAAAAATAAAACACGATTCTGTACTTAATTCACATTTATTAAATACGATCATAATCAGTTTCACTTATAGCTCGAATTTTATCTTCATCTAATCAGCTAAATATTCTTGCGATGATCAAAAGCGGTCCTGATCGGTCAGTGAACACCTTTAAAGTGATGTTTAAACTTTATTTAGTTATGCCATTATATATTCAAGTATGTATGTTGGCTAAGAAGAGAAAGAATATATATTATCTTGCCACCTGCTCTGAAATCGAATCTTTTATTTCTAAAAGAAACTGGGCGTAATAATTTCGTTTTGATTTGTTCTTGGAAAAGAAATTTCAACGGTATTATTAGCTAATATTTAAAGCGAATTCGTAGTAATGGTGATGGTTTTATACCAGAAGCATAGGTCTGACGATAGCATGTGCGCTCAACAAACTAATGTAATTCTTGAAGAAATAAATATATTTAATAAAATAAATGTTTGATCTTATTTAATACAGTTTTGTCGAGTGTTTCACATTTTAAAGTCCCAAATCACACAATTGATGAAAGCGAGAATACTGATATGGGTACGTTGCCAGATATGAACACCGGAGCTCACCATTACAAAGACAAAGATAATTCGCTAGGCACAAACCTTTGAGACGTCGCGCTATCTCCATATAAATGATTTTACAATTTATGTATAATGATACATCATGTTTCTGTTCTTCACTTTTAGGGTGTTTACTATCAATACTTTAAGAAAAAGCATTATATTAAAAAAATACAATGTTTCTTTGTACTTATTTCCACTCTTTTAACAAGATCAAGACCGGTTTTGCCCATAAAGAGCCAACAACTGCGTGAGAGGTCAATTTTCGACATATCAAACTGGTGTACCTTCAGAAATCGATTAAAAAAATGCTGTTCTTACCGGGACTCAAACCTGTGAGGTCTGACATGGAGCCAACACTGATTATTACGTCATAGTTAATAATATCTTGGTATCTTTATACTACATTTATTAATGTTTATAATTTCTCAGTCTCGCTAAATTATAATTTTATCTATCTATAGAAATTGGGTGAAAAAATTAGAAGGATATTAATATCAATGTATATTTTATCACCAGAATAATTTTGAAGAAATGAATGAATCTAAAATCACAATTTTATGATGTTGTCAAATTGTATGAAACACCGACCCGACGCACTATGACAAATCAAACAATACATAGTTCCTAAATACACGATGTAACATTCTTCGATTTAAGAATATTTCCTGTATAGTAAACGAAAGCCACTTACGTCATAGACTATAGAATTATTCCCTTGGAAATAATACTATTATTGTAATTAAGAGGATTAATTAATTTGGTATTATTACTATTTGCATACAAGTTTGCAAGGTTTCGAACATTTGAATTGGATCTATTTGTTTAATTGTGTTCGTATTCCAGTTAACTCGCAAAACGTTGTTTTTGTTGGTTAAACTTACATTATATAATAATATTTTTTGAAACACATATTTACGTTTGCCAAAATTGTTTAACGCAGATTTAAAAAGATTCAGATTCTGACGCAATGACATTTATGAGGAAAAAAAATATATGGTATTATTACAAATATTCGTGGAATTGAGAAAATCTAGCTAGTTAAAAATTTGATAAGGTCTTACTTAGTTGATAAATCCTTATTATAATTATCCAATAACTGCGTACTATGAAATTTTGGGTAGATAACGCCCTTGTAGCATCCTTAAAAATATGTTTGAGATTTATCAATTTATTGTAAGGAAATAAAAAGGTCACTGTTAAAGCTTGCCACTTTCCTATCTTTTATTATAAACAATAAACTATTAGTGAAATAGTATAATAACGAATGCTTAATATTATTAATTGAAAGTTTGACATTATCAATTGCAAGATTTTGTTTGTAAATAAGCCACCTAACAATTTGTCTTAAACAAATCAACAAAAAAATGAGATTTTAAAAACTATATTGAACATTAGAGAAAACAAACACACATCAAAACAAACGTACATTTTTGTAACGTTTTGTGTTTTTAATATATAATAAAATTTTAATTAAATGCAGGGATAGATTTTCTATAGATTTTTCTAAATATCGGTAAAAAGGTTTTTGGTGTTAATCAATATCTTACGATGTTATTATTAAACATCGTTTATTTTTCTTTTAAAACTATTGCAGATTTTAAATCTTTTCACTGGCCGTAAAAAACATAGCTACCTATTTATAGAGATGAGCTGTAAATGTTTCTATTGTTTTTACACAATATTTCTCTATTCATTTTTTTAGTTTATTTAGTATCGTAGAGATTTCAAATACACGTTGAAAACAACCAATCGAATACTCAAGTCTAATATGTTAGTAATTATTCTAATAATATGTCAAACTTATATCATTATGTATATTAATTTTTCGTTTTTATAACGAGTTGTTTTAATTATTGTTAGCAAAGTTAGCAACGTTTCTAATACATTTTTCTATTAATGATTAACGTGTTTGAATACTTAAATATGTATATATTTTGTTAAACTTGTGGTATAAAATAATACTATATAAGAATAATATTTAAATAAATGATAACATATTTTATAGCCCTAATCGAATATATTTGATTGAAAACCTTAGCATCAACCAAATTCCGATAATTTTTACCCTTAAATGTTTTCCAATGCGTAAAAGGTAAAACAACAACAAAAGAACAGCTAAAAGTCATCATAAATATGTCAGATAGTTTTGGGAAAGTAAAAAGAAACAATCTATACGGTAAAGTCACATTTCTTACATAAATATACGGCTATTGTTTAAAAAAGAAATAAAAAAGATTACGGTTCTGTGTTAAGTTGTATGTGCTTTAATCTGTCTTGTTTAATAGATTGGTACACACAACCCTTTTCAAGGGGTTTCGTCATATTAATATGTATAACATTAATAAATGTTTTACAATGAAATGGTTATTGCTATCTTATGAAACTAATTCAATTTTGACAAGGTGTAACTAGAATATTAATCGTACCAATTTGAATAAAGCTTCTTTCTCAATTTACACGGTTATTATCGAAGATGAATTAATATCTGTCTCCGCTAATCATTTGAGTCTATTTTATAGTTTGAAGATGATCAATCAAAATTTATTTGTTCGGAATTAAAAACAGATTATTTTTATTTTTAAACTTTGAATACTTTAACTGTGTTCTACATATGTATAACGTTTTGTCCACAACAAGTTTTACTAGCAAAATTCTTCAACCTGTAAATCAAAAATGAAAATAGTAAAATGCATCTTTACTCGACAGGCATAAAGAGCTGAAGCAAATTTTGTGACACCAGAAAATAGTTTTTAATGCTTCAAAGTGACAAAAATACTTTTCATGTATTATATAAATCATTATCACTTTGTTTTTTTTATGCTTTTGTTTTTTGGTAAATAAAATTGCACTTTTATAAAACAATTTTCTTTTTTGTAGCGATTTATGCGTTCTGAAACAATTCTGTGCTTTCGATGTGTTGCTAATTTTTATAATAATAATAAACTATAAAATATCAATTGCAATGTTTAAATTCGCTTATAAGTAATAAAGACGTCATTTAATTTTATTCTTTGCGACTTGCTAGGCAAAAAAGAAACGATATTTATTTTTGTCCAGGATGGTAAAAATATGCAAATACAGTTAAATATCCAACCCAATTGTATTTAACTCATGAATTATTCAAAAATTATACATTGAAATCAAGGAAGATTGTTCATATTAAAGGTAAGTAATCATGTTTCGTCTCATCTGATCTTTCAATTATGATGAGACAATATTGAAAAATAAAAATCCTACTCAATATTGCCGTATGGAAAAAATACAACGGAATTTTTAATATTTCATTTATTGTGGTTAAACACATTACATTTAATTTTAAATTCATCTTCACGAAAGCATTTTTAGTATTTTTTGAATTCAATGATGTCTTTGGTGACTTGTTTTCATTTCGTGAAAGTCATATTTTAGTTTTATAAAGTATAATAATATATATTAAAATATTTACATTTCTAAAATCTAAGAACAAAAATGGCAATATATTTCGTAATTTACTGTACACAAAAAGAGAATATTTTTTTTTAATACACAAGAAATCTACTTACAAACTGTTTTCTGCTGCGCGAAAAAAGTGGTTATTATATAACCAGAAGATTCTAGAACTCGGGTATTTTCTAATTGAACTGCAAAGATCTGGAATAAAAAAATGTTTCAATAAATTTCTAGCTACATCATTTCATAATATATTTGCTTTAAAAAGCTTCATAATTTAAAATATACACCTTCTAAGTTAGAACTCCCCAAAATGGGAGCCGCGGATTATTTTTTTTTAATTTAGGGGGCCGTGGTATAAAAAAAATGGAAATTAATGCTCTCAGTAAAAATACAAATACTTGAATTATATTATATGAAATAATATGTCTTTATAGAAGAAGTCGAAAAATTAATTTGCGAATTTAATAAATATTATTTTTTTCCCAATATGCATGATTCCTACTCAAAAGTGTCAGAAAGAGGTATTCGTTTATTACTCTCACTCATGTCAAAAAAAAATTGTGAGTCAGGCTCTTCATTTGCGTGATGTGATGCTGATGTGACTTGTGATTACAAGCATTTTTCGTATTGAAAGAAGTACTATTAAAAAGCCAACCAAAAGCATTTCAATGATAAACCGTTCATCGCATAAAATAAACATGAATCTTTAAATATTTTTTCTTAAAATTTTATTCATCGATATATTATAGTCATTAGTTTTAATCTGTTAATTATAAGTTAAGCTACAAGAAAATCATTTCAATAAATTTATAATAATATCTAATTACATATCGTCGTTGCACTTTCAAAATCCGCTATGTACATATTTTCACGAAATTGGATTGTTGCATTAAAAAGTATATAATAATTCACCTCACTCGCAATGAAAAAAACGATTAAATACCTAAGACGTTCTAGAATTGCATTACAAGTATGTCGATTTTGTCGAGGACAGACATTGTAATTCATACGATTTTAACATGTTTTGAGACTACAGCAATGTTTTAAAAAAAATACATAACGGATTTTGAAAGCACAAAGACGATATGTACCTACATAAAAGAGTTACAACACCTCGTACTTATATGCATAAGATTATTTCTAATATACTTTTTGAGTCAGACTATTTTGAGTAAAGTGGATAATATAGTCTAAATAATGGCAAAAGGAGGAATTGTAGCAAATAAAGTTGGAAGCTCCTGATTTACTGCATGAATTTTTAACATGTTTTTTTATTAGATTGTTTATTTAATATTTTTAATAATATATCTGACGCATTGCTAAACTTCTTTGATGAAAATGTTTATAATATATTAATAAATATATAAATTTCACAAATTTGATTGAATAATTTTTTGAGAATCGCAGCTATGCAAAAAGTTTTAAAGTTTCATCACATATAAATGAATGTCGAAGCACAATAAATGCTGATCAAATGAAATATTAAACTAATGCAGCGCACCTCAAAGGACGTTCGCTTACGGATCTTTTTTCAGAACAATAATGAAATAATGACATTAAATTCCCATCGCGTTACTAAACAATTAAGGCTTTGCCTATAAAGACTTCATTCAAATAATTAAAACTGCAAATTAAAATATTTTTATATCCTTTGTACATTTAATAAAGCCCACTTTTCTGGTTATTTATAAAAGTAGAAGTTATAATGAAACTAAATCTATCAAATTCCATTAATAGAATGCTCGATTATAAGACGGTTGCATACACCATTAGTGACGTCCATCTATATTATATAACGGTACCATACAGATACAATTTACATATTTTATAATGTTTAAGTTTTAAATATAAAATTCAATTTGATAACTTTGTTATTCCACTTGTAGTGCTACAAATTGTGATACGTGTTTTGCTTCTTTGGGCAGCATTATCAAACTATCGAAACGTTTACGAATAACCTATGTTATCAAATTTAATTTAAAATTAAAATGAACTTCCACAAAGTTATCTATCAAAGATATGTTCACGTTGAATTTTATTTAATATATTTACTAATCATTTCATTACGTTTTAATTACACATTAAAAAAATATGGCCAGAAAGTTTAGTTGAAAAAAAATATGTAGGATAGATGTAATAATAAGAATTATTGTATTTTGTAATTGAAAAAAAATCCGATATCAAAATGTGTAAAAAGTGTCATACCATGGATCGAACTGTCGTTTTAGCCATGGTTTGTATTAACTAATATAAGACAAATTCAGCTTAGCAATGAAAACTAATTGTAAAGAGGAAAACAGTAAACATGAAGCCGTGCATTGAGTCTAAAAAAATCTGCTATTTCGCCATTTGCAATTGACCATTAAGTTACTTGAACACATAAGAATTCTTAATAAGATATTAAATAAGTTTTAAATGATATTACTTCGTATATAATCTAAAACCATTTTTAGTACTCTAAGTATTATAACACCAAGGTAATATAGTTTTGATAAAGACAACCTATTACGTAGAATTTTTGCTTTACGTAACGCACATAAGTCCTTTGAGTCAAAGACTTCACTTAAATTGTTCTTATTTTTAATCTATTTTTCTTGCTTAAAGTAATTAACTGGACAACCATTTAGAAACATTACATTTACAGGATTAAAATTATCCCTCAATTTACACGCTTACAGTAAAAAAATGTGTTGAAGGAAAAGACTGACATGGGGCTCTACGGCTACTTAACAAGACCGCATTAGATACGGTTTTATCAAAACTTATTTTTGATGCCACTCGAATCTATTTTTTTGAAAATTCGCATTGATATAGAAGTGGGTATTAATTTTAATTAAAACTTTACCAGGAAGCCTGAAGCATCAATTTAAATTTATTCTAATCACGAATAAAAAAAAAACTTTTTTCACTTTTAAGGTATTCACTGTCAATTATTGGTAGCTCATCACCGACGTATTATCAACAGTTGGTAATGTTTGTAATGAACGAATTTCTCCGTCATCAAGATCTTTTCAATCATCTTATCATCATACATATATACTTCCTTGTAGACCATTTTAAAAAAACATCAACATTCCTAAAGATGGAAAGGATGAGGGGTTATCGCCAGGTCCTCGAAAAAAGATGAAACACACACATTCATTTGCAATGAATGAAACCATTAATAAAAAAGTTTTTTTTTATTTCAAAGATTTATGCAATTTTTCTTAACATTATTTAATTATTATGCGACATACCAAATGATTATGTCTAAAAAAGTCATGAATGAATACGTTTATAAACTAACTTTTCAATTGAATTTCGGATTTCTAAACCAATATCACCGATGTTTATTTTTACAATGATATCATCGAGGTGATAAAATTAATAAGTATCAAATTTTACTTTTTCAGTTGCATAACTACCCAGGTTTCGTCTTTCGTCGTTTTCGGGAATTTAGGCGCTTTAATAAACTAATTCAGTTCCAGTATATTCGTGGACTAGTTTCGTTGATAACTGGGTGTATCATAAATTTAAATGCAATGTTTTTTTTTTAATATATAATACAAACCAAAATTTAAATAAAAGTTTATTATACATATGGAGTTAGTTGATTTTCCTAAAGGTTACTCTCATCTACATATAGTTAAATCTTTCCCGGGGCACCTCGTAAAGTTCGTTTTCGTTTGATGTTTCATCCCCTGTCTATTACCCCAATATAATCGTTGATTTATTTCAAAGACTTTAAGCCTCGTTTTAATACTCTTTTTCATTATGTAGTTTGTCATTGTTAAATGAAGTTTTATTTGTATGATCTTAATTTGTATGTTGTCACCGTTCCAAGAAAAAATGTTATAGTCGGATAGTTATTAATAATTTTATGTATTTCTTTTTAATCACAAACAGTAAAAAATAAAAATGCACACAAAGTAAGATGGGAATTTATTTATTTGAAAAAAAATGATTATCTAAAATTTATTAACTAGTTTATATTTATATAAAAAATCTTACATAACATACTCGACTTATCATTTTGCCATTTTTTTTAAAAAATATCACGTTTCATAAAACAAAATTATTTTTTCGACTTTTTTCAAATAAACTGTCAAATCAAATTTAAATATTGGCTAAAATAATTTTAGTATAATTTTCACAAACAAAGCAATCTACTCCAGTACAAAAAAAAACATTTGACCCTGTCGCATGATTTTTTTTGTCAGTAATATTACCTTTGATATCATTTTTTTTTAATAACTTCGTTGTAAATTATTCTACATAACCTTTGTACAGGTTCCATGAAATATTGTATTCTTAATATTACAAAAATGTAGGAAAATCATATCATTCAGTTATGTTAATGGATTTAATGTACATGTTTATTAACTTTCAATAAATGTATTAATTCTAGATTCGTTTAGAAGTTTTTACCGTCGTATAAAACCTTTGTGAGAATATTAGGTGTTGAGTGTATTCATGGTATATATTATTCTAAGCCAAAACATAAAAAAAAAATTTACGTAGGTTTTCTTTATGTTTTATAATAATTTGTTAAACCAAGAGAAACTAAATATCGAATATTATTACTTAATGTTTAAGTTGTGAATTGATAAGGTTTTAATATTATGAATAAATTTATAATTTAGATTTAAACAATATAGAAGTTAAATATTATAGTAAAAGCAAACAGTAATATATAGTACGTATTTTATAATATTATATAAAAACAAAACAAGAGTTACTGAAATAATTCATTCTTGTTCAATCTATGAATATCTTAATAATGAATACATGTTCTCTAAAGGTTTTGATTACGCCTGTAAATAATCAATTTTCTGGGTTGCTAGCAGTCTCCAAAAGTGTCTGTCTTTAGAGTTATATAAGTAATATAAGCTAACAATCATTTTTATTTTGGTATACTGGCACCGTTTATTTCAATACATTTTTTAAAAAAAATTGCTTACTAACATTTCTGTAGCACCATTTTTTTGTTTTAACTGGATGGCTGCCACAGACAAAATATCTCGTCAAATTGTGCGTGCTTAACACGCTAGAAACGATTTACCTCGTCAATAACTAATTGAATTAATAACTGCAAATTATAACCGGCATGTTAGATACAAACGCACTTTTATCTACGGCAACCAAAAGCTTAAGAACTGACATGTTCTTACATTGTTTGACGGGAGCTTTTAAAGCTCATCACATATACGATTTTTTTGACCTTTACTGGAATGGAATATGCGTATGGGTTTTTTTCTTGTATTAAATCTACGTATAGACAAAGAAAACATGGACGTCTGTAACGTTTTCATACATTCTAACCTACACTCTATTCTATTCGTTAAACGGGTTGTGAACCAAACAACTATAAGAAAGATGTTTAATAATCTAGGATCAGTTAAACCCTTATTTTATATATAATACCATGTCGACAGTTAAAATTTGTATATACATTGATTGTTTTTGTTGGAAATTTGTCACCCCACTTATAACCACAGTAATTAAGACTGCAAGTGTGTGAGAACCTTTAAGTTGTAATGATGTTTTCATGATTTCGCTACTGACTCACGCACTACGTCCACTATGGACTGATAGCAACCCTGAAAAGAAATTAGAACTATACCTAAGACAGTGAAAATAATTTAAGATGTTGAAAAGAAAGCTTATTCACATAGCAAAACTACTAAACAATGTTTGACTTAATTGTTGCTAAGAATAAATAATAAGTTCTGCAATATAGTCGTTATATTATTAACTTAAAGGAAAATTTGAACTGAATATTATTTTACGCAAAGTTGATTTCTACATTATTTTAATATAGCTTTATTCCTTGCTAGAGTATGTCGAAATAAGATAGTTTCTCAAATATCATTTTGAATATTTCAACTCTGAATACTTCTGGAAACGCTGTTAAATTTTACCACATGTTAAGTATTCTCGTTTTGTGTGATACTTCTGCGAACCGATTTTCACGGCTGAGGTGAAATAATATTAAAATATTATATATGCGTCGGAGGAAATAGTATAACCCAGAGTATTAAAAGGTTAACTGCAATTATATTGTCGCATTTGAAACATTGTGGAATCTCGGTAACCATGAATAAAGACATCTCAAGGGGTAGGAAGTTAGGCGCCATTTGATGCGATAACGCATAAGGGATTTCAACGATGAAATAAATTGTGCTGAAAATATAAAAGCTTCGTCACATTCATAATCTGCTATTTAAAGACTGATTTAAGCTCAATCGAGTTTTATTTATCATGAGATATATTACAAAAAAAAACAGTTTAAAGTGGTACTCGTTTTTTTTTTAACCAGCCAACCAGACATTTTTTTTTGTTATGTGCCAGCGAGTTAACAAAAAGCTCTCTATTTTTTTCATAAACGGAAACCTGTGAATTCCTAGGATTTTAAAATCGGCCAGCGAGCAAACATTTCTGAAATCCGTGAAAATGAAAAAGGTGTTTCACGTTTTTTTGTAAATAATTTTAAAATGCCAATTTCTCCCGGGATTCCGAAAACCCATATCCCTAATTAATTGTGAATCTCGAAATTCTCCAAGAATCTCAAACTTGAACTGTCAGTTCAAGTTCATCTGTGCACTTGAACGTCTGAAGATGCCAAAAGGTGAAACCAGAGTATTTAGTTTCAGAATTTGTGTGAATATACATAATTTGAACGATTCAAATTTAATATATTCTGGACGTTGTTTTTTTGGCATTTTTTTGATTATAATATAATTGATTTCTTATAAACAATTTTCCTAAAATTCTCTATACGAACCTAAAATGATCCACACTAAAAATTGACTTCGTCAAAAAACTATAAAAAAATACTAATCATGGTTCTAATAAGTCAGTGAAAAATTAAATTAAATGCGAAATAATTCAAGCCTTCTTTTTCAATACACTCTTATTTTTTTAATTTAATAATCATCTACAATAATTAGCAAAATTATCTGTATTGTTCCTTTCTAGCTTTTTGCAACTACTTAAAATAGTATTTTTATTAATGGCCGAAATATCAATTTTTATTTTAAAATTACTTTTAGGTTTTAGTTGTTAATAAGTTTAATATCGTAATTGTGTACCATTCTTTATCAGTAGATTTGTCTCTACAAATAATTGTAATATAATCATAAAGCTTTGATGATATCTTAACTAGGCCAATGCTTTTGTTATTTGTGTATTTTTTTATCAATAGTATAAAATTTAAACATTTAAATAAACATTTTTAGATATATTAAACTGGTCACATTATATTTTTTATTATATCAATTTCAGGACGCAAATAAAACGAATTTTATTTTAAAGAGTCCACCATATCATTTAACTACAACGTTACTAATTCTTGGAAAGTTTTCCGTGGTATTTTACAACCAAATAATAAAAAGAAATTACTGACCTTTTTTACAATAACACTTATGTTTGCTGTCTTGAGGCAAGGTAGAATTTTATTTGTATTATGCTGTGTTGTTCTAATTAAACAATTGATTTGTTAAACGAATTTGAGCTTGGGTTAGTATGTTTGTTGTATTCGTTTTAACCTGATAGAACTCTTTTATAATACGGTATCAAAATATCATATCAGAACGATATCTTGTTTTATAAGGATATTTATATTTTCCAAACAGTTTATGGAAGACTGATTTTATTAACATTTTTTCTCCTCTTTTGAACCTTTTAGTAAACTGTAATATAGATGAAAGAGTATGAAACGCTTATTTTTATTTATATAATGATTTTCAAAATAGTGAATAAGCTTTCAAAAGCATTTATTTTAGTATTTTTTTTTTCGTTTTAAGTAAAGGAAAATTAAATATTTCAGAAACATATTTTTTGTAAAATTGACAATGTTTTTTTTACAATATTCAGCTTAATCACAAAATAAAATGTATTATACTAAATGAATTGACAATCAATTATTAGAACTCCATTTTTTTTCTTGCGAGAATTTATGCAAAAACAGCTTTTAATTCAAATATATTGTTCTTCTTATTTATATAACATACAGTAGAGAATTTTTAATTTTGTACAAACAAAGGAATTCTTTAATTTTTCTTATCGCTTTCGGCTTGATTCAATCGTAAAAATGTAGCGCAGATTGATTTTTTTAACAATCATTCGTCATGGCCTCATATTTTGTCATGTCCTTTGCTTACAAAAATAAATTGTAAAACTGTCTTTTTAAGCTGTTGTTGTATAAGTGACCATTTATAAAATCCGTTTTTTTTTAATTAAGATCTATCGTCACTAAAATTACTTTTTTCTTAACTACTGTACATTCTTAAATAAACTTTGTTAATTAAAAAAATATATAGTAATTTTGTTTTACGTGTGACAAATCAATCATTAGACAAATAAAATACGAAAATTAATCTACACAGTTATATAACTGATTCCGGTCAGTAAATGGATGATCGATGAATGCTTTTGAGCTTTTATCGGCACGATTATGTTACGTGGGGCTCGACTCTCCAAATAGAAAAAATAGTAAAACAATTTATAGATTATTCGTATCGAGTGGTCAAACGTCGTTGGCTTAGGTTACGAAGGTTATGCGTTCAAATCCCAGTACGTTTTATAAATTGATTTTTCTGTTCGAAGCCATTCGTGGGTATGCGATGTCTTGAATTCCCTCGATTAACTAACTATTTTTTTCACCGTAGAAAAAACGATTAACTAACCATTTTCTCTGCCTGGCCATATCATTTTATTCTTTCTTTCTGTGCTAAAAAAAGGTTGAGCTACTACTACCAAGCAGTTATCGTAGAAACACTCCTGTTGAGTTGAATTCTATTGCGAGTCCATACGCTCTACGTTGGGAGTGGACATGGTAAAAAAATAATGGATAATTTTATCTGATCCCCAGCTATCTGTACCCTGTAGGCTTTTGTAGGCGTTTTTTAACTTTTTTTTATCCATTCATTACTTTCTCTAAATAAAGAGATTAAACGACTTAATCTCATTTAACAGTTCTTATCAAGATATTTCACTATGGTATCAATAGATTCTATTGCGAGAGTGTATACTATCAAAAAACAAAGATTATTCCAATATATATCTTCAAAGAGCACAACAGTGGAATCTGGCTATCTGGTTTTTCTTTTATTCCTTATAAATCAAATAATTTTCTTTGAGTACCCGTATTATGCTTAGTGCCATAAGATTAATAAAAAAACACACGCGTGAGTCTCGTATTTCGTTAAATTCTATATTAATATTTGACAATCTCAAAGGAAAAAAGACTAGATACTTGAATCCTGTTTGAAGTGCGTTCATATTTTTTATGTCAAGAAAGGAAATCAAAAGCTTTTAAATCTTGTATTGATCAACATCTGTTACTAAATATAATTACAGTTGAAATAACTGACAGAATTATAGTTTTATATGATTCAAATAAAGCATTTATGTCCGCTTCTAATGTAGATTGAATTAACGGACAATGGAGTAAACAAGAAAAAGTGAAAGATTATAAAAGAATCGTTTTCACAAAAAAAAAACTGATTTAATATGTTTTAATACTCAAGGAATTTATTTAAAAAAAATTGTTTAGGTATAAAATTTGCTCAACATCTACTCGCACTAAATGTTTATTATCAATTGTTGTAACACTTGATGGGGGTGTTAAAGTTTATTTGGAGTTAAAAATATACGAAATCTTTTACAAAAAAAAATGCTTTAAGCCTTCTTATTAATATTTTATTATATTTCAGCTTATTTCATACAACAAAATTACAGATCAGCCAGTGTCATTAAATTAAAACACTGTTGCTCCAGGGGTTATCTGACAATTGATCTACAACATTTTTTTAAAAACAGTAAGTCGATTACCAAATACATCAAAAGAAAAGTAACTGTTATTCTTAAAAGTTGGGTGTTTTCTCTAAAATAAACTAATTTCGCGCATTGTTTAAGATCATTTTTTGTCAAACAAGTTAGTCTACAATATTTAAAATCTCTTTTTTACACATATCAGAATAAATTACTTTATAATTAATGACAAATTAAAAAAACGTAAATCGCCCAAAGAAATCTGTTAACTACTTTAACGCGCACAATGTAAATTATGCCATCTTTGGTGTTAAATATTTCTTAGTAAAAACACAATATTTCTTTGTACTTCATTCCACTTTATTTAATATGTCAGGTCCTGACATATTAAATAAAGTGGAATGAAGTACAAAGGAATATTGTGTTTTTACTAATATAATGCCTTTCCACAAGTATTGACAGTAAACACCCTAAAAGTGATTAAATATTTCTAATAAGTAGATTGGTGGTGGCTTTATAAATTTAGGTACATTGAAAAAATATTTATCATAAATAAAAGAATATTTTTCCTTAGAAAATATTTATTTGTAAAGCGTTGTAAAAATTTCACAACTGCCTACAGAAACATATTTAATAATGAAGTTCTTCAGTAAGGAAGGTATGTAAATGTAATTTTCAATATTATTAATAAATGCGTATTGAACACTAGTAGAAAACAAAATTTTACAATACGATAATCTTCTGTGTTACTGTAACTATTGCGGACAAAGTTGTACTCGTCAGTTGCTTTGTCTTCGTGATCTAATCCCAGTATGGAAGATGCTAGAAATTTATTTGCGGATTTTGTTCAAACGTATGGATTTTTACATTTCTTACCATATATCCAATTATTTTTGAAAGAAGTATAGCGAGAGGAGTTAGTCAACTTTCGTTCAAGTCTAAGTTCCATTCATTTATTCTCACTTTTTCCATAAAAGAGACATTGCGCGGCTGAATATCAAGCAATTTTATCAAAACCACTTCTCGTGATATGCTCCATCAAACGCAGACTTGGTTGGATAAAAACGACGATCTTCAAGACGTGAAAACCGTGTAGTTTGAATCTTTGAATCTTCGGTGTAAGAAATAGCATAACATAATTATTTTACAGCACGCTTTTTATGAAAAAATTATGATACTCTGCCAAAATATAATATATTTGTCTTTACTTTGCTTCATAGCGGCTGAATTATCAAGACGAAAAAAAGAAACAGCGACCACAGAACTGTATGATAACTTTTAAAAGGGTTTACTCGTTTACTTGAAGAGTCGATATATTATTGTTAAAGTGTCGTTTATTTTCGGTTTCCTTTTTTTAAGCCGACAAAAAGATGGGGCAAAAAGTTGAGAATAATAAATGCACAGCGACGGGTTTTGGGGCTGTCATAATTTACTTTTCTTCTTAATTAACTTAATTTAATTGAAGAAGTTTTTAATTCCACTTATTGTTTGATAATCTCTTTGCAAATTGGTTATAAGAATATATTCAACAGTCTTCAAAAAGATATTGTATTTAAAACATAATTGTGTCGTTCAAATTATTCAGTTTTTGTTGGAATTAAATTCTAGGAATCTACAATTTAAAATACTATGATAAAAAAAATGATTTGTATCTAAATCTTAACATATAATAAATACAAGAAAGCTCTTTTACGGCATTTTTAAAATTAATAATACCAGCAAATATGAATTGTAATAAAAAAATTACATTGACATTAGCATATTCATATAAATATTTATCTGATTAAAAAAATACAAAGTGTAGAATCATCTATTCTGCCATTACTGCAAAGAAATCATATTTTTTTCAGTATTAGCAGATTATAACATATATTAACGGAGTTATATGACATATTTTTTTAATATTTTTTGTAAAAAGTTGTAGATTTTGATTCTGAAATACTTAATTTTCATTTCAATTACAATTTTTTTAAATAAATGTTATACTTGGTTTTAAATTGCTAAGCAAACGGAAATTGGGATTTCAAACATTTAAACAAAATATTTGAAGATATAAATCGAATGGAAAAACAAAAAGAATATTATGCTTGAGAATGTCTTTGTTTTCCCAGCAATTTTTAATAAACATATCCAGAAATTCCTGATTTCTATCAATTTTTGGTATGAAGCTAAAATTCCACACCAACATTAAAAAAAAAAAACTTTTCCATTACTTGATTTTTGTTTGGAAAGTTTTTCACATTACATATTTTGTATGCATTTAAAAATATGTTAACTATTATTATATATTTTTTTTTATTACTTTTTTTCAATAATATTTATAAATCAATATAAGTTTTAATATTGTTCCGTAATATTTAAAGCAACGTTATTAATAAGAAAAATGTTTTTTCATACTTACTGTATCTCGGCTACTGCACAATAAATTCTTTTACAGATTTATCACTCGCGAAATGCAATGAATTAAAACTTTTGCAGAATAAACGAAACCCGAAACAAAACTTCAAATACAAGAAATTAATTAATACTGCACCTAATACAATTTTCCCTTCAACTCCGTTGACACACAAAAACCAATTCGATAATCTAAGTTAGTTTATACTTAACAAATTTTAAGGGTAGCTCGTTCGGTGTAATGGGATAGTTGACGCGGCGGGATGTTAGGCGAGAGTGACCGCGTCGAAGCCTTTCGGAGGCTTTTATGCCTCTTCAAGGGGCATGTTGAATCTGCGTCAGGTGTAGGGTAGGGGTGATCGGCATCGTGCGTGGGCGGGGGGCGGTTTGGGCTAGCAGGTTCTGCAGGGCGAAAGGGCGGTGGAAATTTATGTTTTTTAGCCATTATGACATCCTTCCGGGAGATGTATCAGCTCGTATCAATATTATGAGATAAAATTTCCATAAACAAACCGACAACAATGTCAATCATTGTCAAATGGTCTGAGCAGTCTTTAAAACCCATATGAAACATATTGTTAATTTTTATCATGTAATTATTTTTTAAATTTTAAAAATCAATGAGACATTTATGCAAATAACTTTGAAACATATAATTTTTAAATCACTTGAAAGCTTTTTGTGTGAAATAGTATTTTAAATCAAATTCAAATTGAGTGAGTGATATATTTACAATGGGTTATGCGGTAGTTTTCTCAAAAATCATTTTTCAAGCACATCACTTGCCATTCATTATTAAAAAACATCACTTTCACAATTTCTGAATTGTGTCATGTTTTTTGTAAAATTTATAGGGTCAATTTTGGTACCACAAAAGCTAATAATAATTTTCATTGAAATACTACTGAGCGTGGTCCACTCCTACTCAGTTGTGTGGTCGAGCCTTCGCATGGACACTTTCATAGATCCTTTGTAGAAAGGTTTATGTTAACTGATGTTCTATTTTAAGAAACTGGTTGATTTTAATATCACGTAAATTAAAAGTTATCAAATTTATAATGTTGGCACTGTGTCTCTGCATTTAGTTATCTCACGAAAAGTCACGCATTTAAAACAAGGAGGTATTTTCTTCAATTTCAATTAAAATATTTAAAAAGTATGTATTGATTTCTAAGTTTAACACTAAGTACTAGTTACTTTTATACAATAAAAATGTATATAGAGATTTTTTCAATATTCTAGAGTATTATAGGCTATTAGCAATGAAAGTTAATTTTTGTTTGACGTGTTCTTTCATGATAAGTCGATGTCGAGTGTTCGTTGTGTTTTAAGCACAACAAAGTGTTACACCCTTGAAAACGGGACGTAATTCAATTTTCTAAAATCAATTACAAGTAACAAAACAATGCCAAAGATACCTAAAAATATCCTGAAAATTAGCTTTGCATGCCTTTAAATAATCACAATAATTAAATCTGATGGTAATTTAGAATAAAAAATTCTTATGACTTTGAAATAACAATATAGCATTCAAAAAATACTAATACTTAGTAATATTACAAATTTAATTTATGAGTTACGACATACTCTTTGTCAATGAATATAAAAAGTTTTCCTGAACAAGATTGCAGTATTTAAAAAAAAGAAATATTGACTTAACTGTTGAAATTTTATCACTGTTCAACAATAAAACTTTTCTATCTAGATTCAATTGTATTCTGAAGATCTTCATAAAACTGCAGTTTTACTTTTAATGCGATTTTTGTACGCTCTGGAGCTAAAATGTAACAAAGCACTTAATACTTCTGATCTTGGTATAAAGATGGAATGCTTTATAGTTATTATTGTCGCCTAAAAATATTCAGGATTTTATTAGAATAAAAATAATTTACTGTTTTTTACACGGTAGATACGTTCCACAAAAAATTGTGTACAGAATAACATTGTAAAAAAGTGATAGAATTCATAGACGGTTCAATCAATTTGCATTTCACCGTAGCCTCTATACGACAAAAAACCTATCATTCCATCATTGTAGATGTCCCACAAAAGAAAAAAAATATTCTACCGTAAACGAGTTCGACAAGCAAATATGATATTACAGCGATGTCCCGATTTAACGTTCACTGAATTCACGTTTTCCTGCTATATAAGAGCACTCTTTGCAGTCCCGTTTCATTACATTTAATCGCCAATTTGTCATTTTTATTTACCACAATTTGCATGACTATTGTGGTTGGTAGGGATTGCAGTACCGTTATTACCGGAACTGGGGTCCCGGTATTCATCACGTTTTTTCAATACTTAAATACCGGTTTTAAAAATGCATCATTACTAATACTTTTGTGTTGAAAAATAACCAAAATTAAATTTTAAATTTATATACTTAAATCATCACATATTTTAATAAAATTTTCCGCGACCAATTGTTATATTTTAAACCTGCCAATAAATGTATCAATATCGACTGGTTCGTGAATTTACTATCCTTTTTAATGATGTATTATTATTTTAGATCATTTGTTAATTTATAAAATCACCATTTGAATGGTCGTATTTTTTTGTAATACCGGTGTTGATATTTCCAATACCAGTATTTAATACCAAATACCAAAATACGTTATCGACATATTCCTTCGGTTTTGCAATCCCTAGTGGTTGGTGGGTTTATTGCCATTTTAGTAACGGATGGGTAGGACAAAACTTCACATCTATAAATTGATTTCAAATCTAATTTATTAAACTATCTGTACTGAGCTTTGAGCTTGTGTACGCCGTAACTAAAGCTAATGTCTTACATCAGTGTTTCCCAAACTTTTAAAAAATGTGTACCCCTTCTATAGTTTTCGAAACACTGAGTACCCTTCGTCAAACAAATGCATTTACTTTAATTACAATTTAAATATGTTGCACCAGGCGCAGCCAAAGCCCAGTGCAGAGTGTACCCCCACAAAACTCTTCACGTACCCCAGAGGGTACGCGTACCACACTTTGGGAAACACTGTCCTACACCATTCGGCTTAAGGCTTACAAAATGCTTTCAGATTGGCTTAGAGAACAAACAATTTCCATTGACAAAAATTTATCGTAAATATTATACATATAACAGTATAAAAATTAAATGACTTTTACCAAGGTCATAACTTTACTAAATATATTCTAATATGTCCCCCTTTCAAGCCAATTTTCAATATATTTTCTTTTGAAAGATTAATATATTTTTTATTTTTTTTACTGTGCGTTTATTGAAAAGTAATATGCGAATAAAAATATTTGAGCAAGCTATCCTTATACCCAGTACTCAAAGAAAACTAATCAGATGCTTGGATAACTAGGATGTGAGGTAACTGAGATTTATAATATCTGAGTTTTTTTAACCAGAATATAAATATAAATACTGTGTTATAAAGTTTGTCAAAGTGTGCGACGCGGCACTCTATGTCATAATAATACAACCGTATTTGGATGTATTTTTCACAGTTAGCAAAACTGGTTCTGATAGTAATTTTAAATTAAGAAATTTGTACAAAAAACCAGGAGAAAAAAAAATTAACAAAACCTGTTCAATATTAATCAATTAAATAAGTTCCGCTACATCCCCTCCTCAGATCAGGTAGTTTTTTAATGCCTCTTTTGTAAAATTTGGCCGGTTTTTCATTAAAATAAGAGTCCAAATGATTTTTTACTTGTTCCACAGAAGTATTTTTTTTATCATGAAGCGAATGTTCCAAAGATTTGAAAAGGTGATAGTCTGAAGGTGCAATATCAGGAAAATATGGTGGATGTTGTAGCACTTCCAAATCCAGC
Organism: Himalopsyche anomala; assembly: GCA_031772345.1. NCBI lineage: Eukaryota > Metazoa > Arthropoda > Insecta > Trichoptera > Rhyacophilidae > Himalopsyche > Himalopsyche anomala. The sequence goes on along the minus strand of CM062831.1, from coordinate 25,253,713 downwards.
TCCCTTATTTTTTCCTGCGTGATCCTTGCTGCGTGTGATCTTGCATTATCATGCTGCAATATACGTCTTTGGTTGTTGACTAACACTGATCGCTTTTAACACTGAGTGGAAAATATTTAATTGATTAATATTGTGCAACTTTTGTTAAAATATTTTTTTTATCCAAATAATAAAAAAAAAATACTTTACCTATAACTTAAAATCTAGTTAACAAATCGTTAGAACGATGTATTGTATATAACAAAAACAAAGCCACTGTAACAGTTATATACTTATCACTTGAGCCCATCAGAGATGAAGTGAGCCAAGTGATTTTTTAGAAAAAAAAAGTTGGACACGTTGTAATATTCTACACACCTTAAAGTATCCTAAAAGTGAAATAATACACATTTCAATAGTGTTATCTCTGTAAAATAAAAATATGAAATCCACCAAATTACTAAATTAACACGTGATTGTCCTTAAAAGTCCAAGTCCAAGTTTTACCATTATACTAGTTAGCTCACTTCACTTTTCGAGGGCCCATTTGTTCTTTTGGTCCAGTAGTCCTGTGACACTACATCTATCCAGCAGTCAGGTTTTTCCGCAAGAGTATCAAATGTTAGACTATTTGTCACTGACATATTACCTATTATTTTCAGAATAAAACATTGAAAGTTCAGCAGTTATACCAACATAAAATTGAAAACCATTCCGTAATGGAACTGTAGCTGTATAAATTTTGTTGGCGCATTTTTCTTTGTCCGGTTTATCTATTGTTGCCATCTTCTTTCAGCCAGTAATTAAAAAACTTTCAAAAACATTAGCATCTTGGCAAGACCTTTTACAAAATCGCATAAAGTATGATGACAAAATATTTTATGAAGGTTATATAATAATTCAATAATATCCTTTTCTGAATATAATTTTAGAATGTTACGTTTACATTCGTACGCTTTTTCAAAGTGTCAAAGTTTGAGGTTACTTGTAACTTCGGCCAATCTTTATACGTAATGTTTTTTTTTTCGAAACACAAATGGAGTTTTTTTTATGTTTGCATTTGATACCGAATATTTTCTCACGAATCTTTCGTTATTTTCTTATGCACAATTTTTGTCGACTTGTACGCTATGGTCACGTTGCTTGCTTTATGCTATTCTGTTAAAAATGAGCACCGTTTTAAATGAAGCGCTTTTAATAAATGAATGACCACTTGCAATATCAAACCGCTTTACGCCAAACTAGTGACATTTAATGCGAGGAATATTAATATTTAAATATATAATTTATAAAGTTAACTGTCAAATGCGTAAAAGATTTGAATAGATTGAAATACTTCATAAATAACCATTTCAATAGAACTAAAATACATAAACAATGATACATTATTCATGTAAAATATAAATCGTTACATTGCTTTCTACGGCGGTTATTACGGGTTTAAATCCCATTACTAACATTATTTATCGATTCCAGTTCGAAGGCACTGGTGTTTGTGATATCTTAAAATGCTCACTTACTTTTCCAATCCTAAATTAACGGCGATTAGTTAATTGTCTCGGCATTATCTTGTTATCTCTACTATTTAAAAAAAAAAACGAGAAGTTGAACAACTGATTAATTAACAGTTTTAATAGAAAATGTATTGTTTAATTCTTCTATTAAGAGGCTATATGCTGCACACAAGAATTGAAGTGAAATATAATTATTTAAGAGAAACAAAAAAAAAAATGTTTTTCATAAATGTATTATGATAATGACAAAAGTATTGATATTAAGTTGACAATTAACTTTCAGGTGATAAATTTGGTAAAATAAATAAAAAAGTAAATATAACCACAAACGAGTTTAAAATAAAAATATTATTCAATTCACTCTTCGTAACAAAAAATAGATGTACAAAAGTTATTTTTTTATTAAGCCCTAATAGAAAAAAAAATAATTGTGAAATGTAATTATTTTCATGCTTGTAAAATTTTATCAAGTGTTATTTTATCTGTATTATTTCATCCTGTGACCATTTTTAGCGTAAGAAAGAGAGTAGTCTATTTCAGCCGAAGAAGTTCCGTTTTTTTATGTTAAACATATTTAGGAAACGTAATTCATATGTGTATTAGATATATGTACATATAATAATTATATAATATAATGCTTAGTCTATCGCATGTTTAATATGTATCTAATTATTTATTTATTTATTGTTAAAAATTAAAATTATAGTACATGACATAACAGCTGACGCCAACTCGCTATGTACTTGACAAATATAAAAATACACAATATAAAATAAAACTACATAATACATCAAAATCAACACACAAAATCAAGAAATAAAATAGTAAAATTTAACAAACAGTTCACAAATACTATCACTAAAAATATCCACGTCTCTAGGCAATGAGTTGATCAATCGAACGGCCCTAGGAACTGGTGACTCATACCTCCTAAGCGAGTAACTCATACCTTTTCCTAATTATATATGAGTTTAATGTTTTATATTGAAAAGACATTTACTCAACGGAAAGTTTTCAGTAATTTCATTAAAACAGTTTAATAGATTGTAATTTTCTTAGAAAAAAATTGTAAAACAATTACATATTTTTTACTTTATAGTTTATAGTAATACATTTCATTTTGACAGAACACGGAGGGGGTGGTGGAATGTTTCTAATTATTGGACATCGCCTGTGGACACAATAACTTAGCTGAAAGTTTTATAATCATACATCATCCTCGTTTTTCTTGATGGCTCAAACAAAATGTAGTTTGAATAGATGTCATCACAAACAAAGCGATTCTTGCTCGATGGATATCTATCCACGCTTCGCAAACGGCACGCAGTAAATTTATCGAGAAAATTTTCTACCAATCACCATAATTCGTGAGTATTTAATATCATCAAGAAAATTATGAGTAAAACCATCTGAATGTAAAGTATTGTAGTCTGTAAGGCCAGCATGTCAAGGCTTCTCTTAAAGAATAAAATAAAATACCTACCATCCACAAGATTGTTCGTGAAATTGACTAAAAGTTTCACAGCAAGGTAGGTAAACATTAAAACCCAAAATACTCTTATCGCCATGATTATGACGAGATAATACATCAGAATCATATTAAGCTGAGAACAGTTCTCCTCGAAAACCCTCCATTTATTTGGTTTTTTCTTTTAAAAAATAATACAACTAAAAACATGACTCTTTGCAGATCATGAAAATGACTAACTTCAGTTAAGTTCTTTTTTGTGTTGTGTGTGTGTATACTTTACTTAACTGTAAACTTTGTCTATTCACCTTTTTCTGGGGATGTGGAGCCGTGCTCCAATTTCCCTTTCTTCCGTGGTAATGTTTTTATTTCATGCTTTTACGTCCTGGTGATACCGGGGCATATGTATATGTTTATATATGGGTATAGTATATAATGGTGATATTTATTACAATTTGCATTTGAATGCACATGGTGTCCGCGTGAACTGACTGCAATATGGATTATTTGCCTCTGTAACGATCACGGCCTTCCGCTGGTAACAGTGGAAAAAATAAACAACCAATAATATCAGCGATGAATAAGACTCTAACTTTGACGCTAAAATGATGTAGGAATTAAAGCAACAAAAATTTTATATTTTTAAAAAAGATAATATTGAAAGTTTCTCAACATTTTCTATATCTTGGTATTTGGTACTTTTAGTAGAGTGGGTATATTTAAAAAATAATTTAGTAAATAAAATAATTGTTCAGATAAAAGCATGAAGTACTCCTAAATGCTCATTTTAATAAAACAAAACAAATTAAAATAAAGTAACAAGTTACAAACTGACGTACTTAATGACTTGGTTCTTTGAATTACAAATTCTCATGCCAAATTATTTATAAAAACTTGGATATATTTTCGTATTTATTAGCCACGTATATATTTAACCTACTTAAAGCTGACGGTTACCGTGTTAAAAAGGGTAAATTAAATAAATACAACCATTCCTTGAAAAATACCCACGGACGCCAAGCGATCAGGCCACATATTTTTTTAACCCCACTTCAACCTTAATTAATTAAGTACACTTTAAAGGTGTTCACTGTCAATACTTGGTGGAAAGCCATTGTATTAAAAAATAATAAAACAGTCTTCTCTACTTATCCCACAATTATTTATTTCACAAGTATTGTTAATTATTTAAGAAATAATTGTGGAATAAGTACAGAAGAGTGTTTTATTATTTCATTAGTAATAATTTATTACAGTTCAGTTTTCAGTGGAATGTTCAATGTTTATGTGTTTCACTTAAAAAGTGATATTAATCTTAAATTATTAAGGGGTCTTTCATTAATTTTAAATGGACGTTTTCGTAGAATAAAAATGCTGTAATGTTTGCGTACAACTAAGTTATACGGTTAAGGGTTCGAATGCCTAATGGTTATTTATAACATTGCTATTTATATCGTTGTTTTATGTAAATGCATTTTAATTGGAGGTAATTATCAAAAAGTGTCATTTTCTAAGCTTATCATTGTATTTTTTACCATTTATGATAAGGGAGTTTAAGCTCCTGATAGATTGAAATTCCCAGTCAATAATCTAAGCCTCACACCAGTGATGCACGACCCGCGACCCACGGACCACATGCGGCCCGTTTTGAATTGTTTTGCGGCCTTCAATTTTTTTTTTAAATAAAATACATTATTTTTTTCAAGTAAATCATTGTATTTATTAAATATGCGCAAAAATTTTCGTTATTAAAAGAAAATAAATCAGTTTATAGAATTACGCCTACAGATGAATGTTTGGATTCAATTGTATGACTTAATAATTAAGACATTAAAATTAACAAGGTCAATGATCACATTAACTTTTGAATTACTTAATTATTTAATTTTAATTTTTCCGTTCGTAAAAACAAATTATCACATGATAATTTGTTTTTTATGCAGCCCACTAAAAGAAAAAGGTTGTAAATTGCTGCCTGGTATTATCGCCCATGGTTCAAAAATTATGAACACATAAGTAATATTATTTTTATTTATTTTGCTGGTTACATTTATCCGTCCCTTTGATATATTGAGAAAAAGAAAATTCTAACAAAACTGAAATAGTTTTCGCATTAACTTGACCTTTTTAATAAAAACAGAACCAACCCACAAAGGCCTATCTACATATATGCTATCTTTTCGTTTAAAGCTAGCCAATAAATTTAAATTCGAACGTTACCCTTCAGTAAGTGCATATTAACATATTCTGTCAATCAGTACGAAAAGAAACGAATGGATCGTCAAATGAACTAATATATAATCATCAAGAGTGATCGCTTTTATCGCCAGAAACTTTGAGCATGATTCAAATGAACAGTATGATTATTGCATGTGTGTTAAAATATGTTTTGATTAATATTTCAGCTGCAACCAATTTTTGCATTTTTTATAATATGTTCACATTTATCTATATCAGGGTTTCCCAAACTTATTGTGCAATGAAACACTTTACAAATCTGGAGATGTTACCGGAACACAGCTTATCTTTTAGGTCGGGTAATTCATAATACAGACATACTAAAAATATGTAAAAAAAATATATGTTGTTAAATCACTTATTATGTATAAACTAATTGTTTTTATTATTTGTTTTATTATTTGTTTTAAAAATTATAATATTTGCTTAGAAATTTTCTATACGCCTTTGAGTCCTTAAATCAATTACAACTGGGAGCATTTGTTTATATTCGTTATCTTAGATATAACAGAATTATTAACTGTTGATTTTATAACACCATTTTTTCTAATAAGCTTTTTTGAAAGCTCTTTTCGATTAAATAATTTACATTATTAAGTCAAAAAAATTCCAGGTTTTCAGTCTGGTTGTCAACGTTGACAATTTTGACGTGTGCTCTACATGAGCTTCAATTCTATTGCAAACAGTTTCATTAAATTATGTTTCAATGATTTCATTGATTAATATTCAATTGCGTGAATGTCTGTGATGCCCCGATCTCCTTTCACTTATTTAATCCTTTAAACGAGGCGCAGCAAGAGGCTTAGTAAATGAGTACTGAGCAGTTATCGTAAAATAACTTCTGTTGACATTGGTTTCACAACAAGTCTATATGCTCTACATTGGAAGCAGACATAATCAAAAAAACAATATTTTAGTTAGTTGTACTAAAATTATTAAATATCATTTATCAACATTATTTGGTTATTCTTCTAGAACATAATACCAAACTACAATATTTACTTATTATAATGGTGTCATACCAAATGAATTCCAACTGAATCAATCAATTAGTTTTGTTTTTATATTTGTAAAATAACTAAGTTTGTTAAATAATGTGAAAACCACTGTTTATCTACTTTTAATCGCCTTATGTAAATATCTAATAACAAGTATTCGTTGAAAAAAAGCAACATTACATTTTTGTTTTAATAAATTTAAATACATTTTTTTATATAACAATTAATAATTTCCAAGGCAACAGATAATACATCAAAAAACTCATATGGTCATATTCTTAAACGCAATGTTGGAAAATATAAATTTAATGTTTACTTTTCTATGGATTTAAATACAGACCAATCGGATTGCTTATGTAAACCTCTTACCACTAGACCACTGACTTATTATATTTTACAATTCATCAAATAAATCATTAGATTTGATTAATGTCTTCTAAATTATCAAAAAATATATTTTATAAATGCGTTTTTAATATCTAAAATTAATAAAAATTGAGCATGACGATAGCAACGTTTTTATCAAATAGAAAGGTTTTTTATATATGGAGAAGTATCTTGGTTATTCTATCACAAAGCTACCAACGTCATTATAATTGTAGATTTTTAAAGTGTCGCTATTATACGTAGGATGATGAGAGCTTTTTTTCTTTTCAGTGCGTTTATCCAGGTCAAGCTTTTGATTTTCAAGCTGAAGAGCTTTTCGGGTGAAATAGCGACATAGTAATGTTCCGGGTCAATGAACTGTAATAGATCGTTTCCGAAGCTGGCCAAATTCTCTAACTATCTCATCGTAAAAGATTTTGACGTTAATTTTGAAGCGATCTACGATATTTTTTACTATATGACAGAATCATGAGTTTTTTTCAAAAAAGAATGACTTTATTTGTTTTGTCGCTTATATTTCAGTACAAAATGAAATGATTTAATATCACTTATTTTTGATTGAATTGACATTTAGTTGGAAGACCATCATTATATTAAAAAAATAAAAGTCTTTTTTACTCACGTTTATAGAGTTAAATGCCAATTCTGCTAAAATACACTATATTAAAAAACTAAAATCCTTTTTTTACTAATTCCACAACTTTACTCAACTTATCTGGACTAGAGATCTGAATACCGCAAATGAAATGGGAATTTGAAAATGCAAAAAGACCGGTATTTCAATTATCAAACTCGAATATGGTAATATATAGAAATTATCGGAGGAAATGAAATATTTTATATTTGCCAAGAGTAGCATAATTTTTGAAAGACTTCAGAATAAGATTAAACTATGTTTGTAAATTAGAAAAAACACAATATTCCTTTGTACTTCATTCCACTTTATTTAATATGTCAGGTCCGGTTTCGCTCATTACGAGCATCGTCAACTGACGTACAAAGGAATATTGTGTTTTTACTACTATAATGCCTTTCCACCAAGTATTGACAGTGAACCCCCTAAAAATGTTTGTAAATGTTATTTTAATAATTTGTCTCAATTATAGGTGTTGCTGTCGACCATTATACTCATCCTCAATACAACATTTAAAAAAAAACGCTTGTATCTATTACAGTAAGCTATTATCCAATATTCTTTGTCATAAATTGTTTAAAATTTTAACGAAGCCATCTGTTGTCTCAAAACTTTTTTTAATATATACATTTCCTTTTTTATCTTCGTTGGAGCTTTTGTGCGAACATATTTGACATTCCGTTCTTTCTGCGTGGACAAACGCAATTTTATTCACTATGATTATTTCACGTTTTGATATTTGCCGAACGTTTTCAGAGAAAATTCCTAGATTGAATCATAAAACAAAGGTTAGAAATAATACATACACACAGGAAAACCTAACAGACACTTCATTGACAAAACACATTTAAAACGATTATTTCAATATATTATATAAACAATAATATAAGTTTGACTCTATTTTTATTATTCTTTATTTAACAAAATAAAATATCATTTTGAAGTATCACATATGATTAAGTTGTTTTTACCCAGTACAAACTGATTTTATAGATTGATTTTTCAATCGATTTATGGATTTCTGTCCAAAAGCATTGATGTATGTGATATCTTGAATTCTTTTTCACTCGTCGTATCCATAATACGGGGGTAGCGATTATCAGCAATTATCTACCCACTACACATATGATTCTCTCCTTACTCTTTTTGAAAACAAAAGTTGTGTAACTGTGTAACAAAGAGTTTTCGTAAAAAATCTGTTCAGATACCTCTCCAATAAGCGGTCATATGCGGACATTAGATGCGGACATGTATTAAAAAGAAAAAATACATCAAATCAACGAATAAATCAGTAACCTACTTTTGCTCACTCTGCATGAGAGCACAACAAACTTTTATTTATAATAATGGATGAAGACCAGTTTCTCTCTTCACGATCATTTCGTTAATAAACCTGGTGGATAAACATACATTTATACTCATATTGAAGTATTATAATGTAATCTTTGTCTACAGACTATACTAGGGGTAAGAAACCTTTTCTTGTCTAATAGCCGCATTCATTTTTCTGATTCAACATAAGGCCGAAGTAAACATTGACTAGGGAATCTTTGGCCGGAAACAATCTCATGCCAATTTGTTAAGCCCAGAAATTTGCGGATTTCCCAAAAGTACCAGCGTGGGACATTTTTTTTCTCTTCCAACGATTTAAACATCCAATATTCCAAGAATTTAAGGATTTTCTCAAATTATCCGCTTTTTTTAGCTCTTCCAAAAGTTTTCGAATCCAAAATCTCAGAAATTTACGAATTTACAACAATTCGCAGAATTGGCCGATCAGGTCAGAAGGCCGCACCAGAATAGCCAAAAGGCCGCAGTTTCCTCACGACTGGACTACCATAATATTAAGACAATAATTATAAAGCAAATGTATTTAAAAAAAAATTACTACTGTAGTAATCAAACAAAACGATGAAGGAGACTCGAAGAACTTTGACGCTAACGCGCCCTAGTATTTAAAGCTCCATAAATTTGATACACAAAAAGCCCTGTTCAAAATCTCTGATTCATATTTGCAGGCATAAATAATGTTTTCAAATCCACATTACGTTATATTTAAATTCATTTAATTCAATAAACATATACTGCTCTTCAACAAACATAACTTAATCAAAAATATGCTTTTATGATTTTATTGAAAAGCATAAAACAGATACCCTTTACAGATAGATATTATTTATGTTTCGTAAAACTCCTTCACAAACGAAATCCAATAAACAAGCCAAAGTACGACAAGGTAAAATTTATTTTATAAATCTATTGCTAAATTATTTCAATATTAGAATAATATCCTAAACAAATATTTAATGTTATGTACATATGTTCAATATTATTTGAACATACGTTATTTTAAAATCTTCTCAGTATGATTATCGTGAGGTACTTGTATTAAAATATTATTTCCTGTCAATACTTGGTAAAATGCCGTCACAGAAAATTAAACACAGTTTTCAAATGTTAATTACACAGTTTAATTAATATTCATACTACATTTATTGTTGACCCAACTTGTACGTCATATTGAAATATGCTATCATCATTATTGTAACTGCCCAGTGTGGGGTCAAGCTTTCAGCAACAGCTGTCTCTTCCTACCTATTCAACAGATTTGGGAAACACTTTTTTCAGCCGCGAATCTAATACATCGAATCGATTGCAATATTTAATTATTTTTTTTCAGTTGTCTCACTTAGTTAGGGATTGGAATACCGAAACCGTAATCCCATTCTTTATAGTGATTGTTCAATACCAAAATACTGTTTTTGAAACAGCAATTTTGTCACAAGTGGTATCTATAATATAAGTTTTCCTGCTGCTTGTGCGATTATAAAGACATAAGACAGAGAAATATATTGACTCGAGCTGAAGAACATTTATCTAAAGACATTTAATAATAAAAAAACAGATTCTCAATTTTCAAACCATCTCATAAAAGAATCACATACATTATAGAGCCAATTCAATAACAGTAGTTCGTGTTTTTTTTCATCAATATTAAACTATCATCCCGCGTCATCATTTTATGGAAATGTCAACGTTTGGTCTGCACAGACTCACATATTAAGGCTCTTTAATGTGTTTCGTAGTATTTTGCAGCGAGTATTGCGTTTGGTAAGATGTTATTACATTTCCACACAATTCAGTTTCTATTGTAGCTACACGAGTGCGTTACAGGTGGAAAAATCGCATGCGATATTACCATCGTATCCATGCCAACTAAGAAATAACTTTTTATGATAATATGTCGCCAACGTTTAAATATATCGTGCCCACAATCTAATATAATAATATTATTTACGTCAGACAATCTACGTAGCAGAATATCTGCCAAGCCTGGACACTTGAAAAGAAATACTTTCAGATTTCACCTGCTTAAACTTTAATAGTTGAGAGTTTTAGTCAATGTTTAATATGTTTAAAGCTTTTAGTGTTTTTATTTCAAATAAGATTCTATAAACGAGACAAAGATTGTTTTTTTTAATCATGATAAATGGTTTGTATTTGCAGCACTTCTGTAATTCAGTCTTCAAACGTATCTTTTTGCAGGAGGTAAGATGAAAAGTAGGGCTTATACAAAAACCGACTTTTGTGAAAACCGGTTTTCGAATGTCAATATTGTTTGAAAACCGGTTTTATCCGGTTTTCGAAGTTTTATAAAAAATGAATAATTCAATTAAAATAGCGGGAAAAGTTTAATTTTTTATGTTGTTTATTTATATATGTACATAATAATACACAACAAGAAATTATTTGGTGTAACTCTGCAGAAAATATGATTTAAGAAAACACGAAGCGTCCACTGATCGTTTTGTAACAAAATGTCCTGATATCGAAAATATCCTATCGCTGGGTAATATGATGTGGGGCATATGGTCTTAAGCCATCAAATAAAATATCCAAATTTTCTGTCCTTTTGTTTATAGACTTGTTTATAGTTAATTCGGGACAACCGTTTACGAAGTTGAAAAAACCGGTTTTCGAATGTCGTTAATTTTGCCAAAGAACTGGTTTTAGAAAACCGACAAGCCCTAATGAAAAGGTTAGGGCAATTTTATCGCTTATTTATCATCCAGTGGTTACCATTGTATAGAAATAATGGCACACATGTCGTTAGATAAAATCGATTGGAAAATCAATTTTAAAAGTGTCCGTTGTGGTAAATGAACCCATGAACCACGTAACCAAAAATATTTTAGCTAGTCGGTTACTGAACTGAAGAGTGTAGATATAATAAGTGTTTGGTTATGGTTGATAAAATAATCAATAATGCTAATTATATATGTTAGTATTCGTCTTGGTACATTTCTTTCATATTTAGAATAACTGGTTGATTATGGATGATTTTTTTAAACTATGTCCGCTCCCAATGTGGAGCATATGGACTCCTAATGGAGTTTATCTCAACAGAAGTGTTCCTCAGTTGCTCAACTTCTCTTTTTCCAAAGAAAGTAGGAATAGATGGATAAGACTAGGACAGGACTATTAGTTAGCTAATTGCTCTCGATACACCCCGTTCATAGGATAGGATGGGTGGAAGGGGGTAATTCAAGACATCACATACACCCACGCCTTCGAACAGAAATTCATAAATCAATTGAAAAATCAATTTATAAAACTGTCCGTACAGGGATTCAAACCTGTGAACTTCGTATAACCGAAGCCAACGACGTTGACCACTCGACCACACAGGCGGCAAAAATAGCTAAGAGTATAAATTATATCTATGAACAGTTTTAGAAATTGATTTTGTAATCGATTAACGGATTTTTGTACGAAGTATGAATGCCTATGATGTCTACAACTTTTTTCAACGCATTCGATAATAAAATAGGGGTGTAACAACAGCCACTAACTAATCGCCAGTTTTGCCCTTGCTCTACCCTCGTACCCTTACACTCGACAAAAAAAAATATTGCTGAATTGAGTAACTAGTAGTATTCGTAGAAAAACTAATGCTGTGATAAATCCCATTAGTTTCTTTTTGGGAGCGGGCGTATGTTTTAAAAATATCTGTCACGTAACGAATTACGCAATAACAAATGTATTTAATAAAATAACACGTGACTTACCTGTAAATCAATTTTCTGATTTTCGATATGCCAGGTCGTAAACAATAACCGTTCGATCTCGCATTGCATTTTCAATTTCGTGTGGAAAACGCAAAAGTTTCGTGTTGCGTAGAAACTATTATTTTGCATCGCGCGGTGTTATTTTCCGATAGGTGCTCCAGGCACAATCTATTCTACGTTGCTTTATATCAATCCTACCTCAATTTTATTTCCTAACCGCACTTTTGTTCGCGTAGCTTTATGCCACTTCCTCTCATGCACCTTTATAACAATAATAAAATAAAACATATTTATCATTTTAACTTATAATTAGACAAACCGCAAGCTGAGACGAGAGGCTAGCCGCGCAGAAAATTCATAAAACTGCGCAGGCCAAGCCAACAAGTGCGCGGCATAATTTCTCATATTTGATATAAAAAAAAAAATGTTTTGATTTGTACAATAAAAATTATTTGATAATTTATATTAATAAAACATACGAAATAAAAAAAAACATTTTTTTTTTACATAAAATAAAATAAAATCTAGCAAAAATTAAGAAAATTAGCAGAATAATCAGTCGCTGATAAAGTTATTAACATATTTCATAAATTTATTTAAAATATTCTGGTCTTTCACGTCGTTTCTTACAACTAAACCTTATATTATATACATACTTCATTTGAATCAATTTCTTGTTTTGATATTATTTAATAATTTTATTGTAGTCAAATTAGCTAAATGTTCAATTTCTAGTATATTTCGATCAATTAGGTTTATGTAAATTTATTAAGAATATTATTTGAATAGTTGTATTGAAATGAGCGCGTGAGGGTTTTTCAAAATGCTGCGAGGCCGCGCAAGCTCGCGGCTAAGGGGTAACATTGAATTCGACAACTTGAAACTAAAAGTGAGATTTTTTTAATTCACTCAAGATCAACTCAAATCAAAGTATTGGGACATCGCAGTCATATTTAAGTTCTCAAATGCTTAGTTGAGAAAACTTCAGCTCGATTTCTTTTCTGTCTGGAGGCTTAGCCCCATCGATAAGATAAACGTTTACTCTTAGGCTTCTGTAAGCTGGGTAATATTATTCGTGTCATAATTATGTTTTTTCTTTAAATAAAAGTTTCGATCGAAAATAAAAAAATAAAACAGAAATGATAGTTAATTAGTTTGTAAAGTTCGTACTTAAGACGCCAGCATTTGAAGATGCTGAGTGGGGATACTTGTCTAAATCAGTCAAATCCTATAACAAGAAAATGGTAATGATTATGAAATAAAACAATCATAATTAAGAAAACTTCAAACACAAAAATCGGAGCTGAAGAATCATCTGCGGTTTCCAACCGAGCAATAATCCAGTTCCATGGTCAAGCCACTAATTTTGTCTTAGCTTTCTACTCTCTCTACTTTCTTCAAAAAAGAGAAGATCAAATAACTAACCAGTAACAAACTACTGTTGAGTAACAAACTGGGACCAAGGTCAGAACCAAGTGCCTCCTGTCCAACGCATGTATCTTGACAGTGCTGCTTTACGGTTGCGAATCATGGCACTTTACGAAAGCGCAGAGTAACCGTATACTGTGTTTCGAAAACAGATGCCTGCGGCGAATGCTAGGAGTGAAATGGTCTGACTTTGTCAGGAATACGGAGATTAGAGAGCGGACTAACCAGCCTCTTATTACGTCCAAAATAAAGAAGCGGCGGTGGACCTGGCTTGGACACGTGTTAAGGATGCCTCAAGAGAGCCTGAACCCTGCCTGTCTCTTCTTCCAACCGGATGGATACCGGCGTCGTGGAAGGCCACTGATGACCATCCACAGGATGTACTCAGCGGAGTTGCGGGACGCTGGGATGACCTGGGAGGAAGCAAGGAGACTGGCTGGGGATAGAGAGTCATGGAGGAACTTCGTGGTGACCATATGCTCCGTATAGGGAGCGGATATGGAATAATAATAAAAAAACAAAAACAAACAAACTAACTAACCACTATTCATTTACTAACCCTATCTTTATTTGTATACTCTCTTCAAAAAAAGAGATCTGGGAGTATATTTATAGAATCAAATTGGTGAGAGAGAATATAGACATCAGCAATATCCATGCCTTCGATCAACAGTATAAAAACAATACATTTGTGTGTACGGAGATTCTAGCCCGTGGACACCGAAAGCAAATAAGAAGTATGCTCGAAAATGTCGATCACTCAGTTACAGAACGCTAATTTTATAACATGATCCGACTTTTATCAGCTGAAGATTAGTCACGGTTGTGGAAAATTTGTTTTTATGAAAATGCAGACTTTTTAACCACTTATCTACTGTTCAATTTATTCTCCGCTTCTATTTTCGTATTAAAAATAGAATATTGCACCGCTGTAAAATAATAGACAATTTCAACATAAAAACTGCCGTTTTATTAGTTTACGTTCTGATAATATATTTTGTTTCTTCATTTCCGCATTTAGATTACGGACGTAAAAACTAAATCAATAACGATGCCTTGAGTGCCGTAATTCGAAATAGATATCTATCTGCTTGAAATAACGAGAATGAATTAGATACATCTATACATATATAAAGACTTGTTCAAACTAAATACATATAAGGAAGTCGACAACACTCTTGGTTTTTCGTCCTATTCGTTGAAGGTGTTCACGAGTTTGAATACCTACAATTGAATACTTCGATTTCTGTATTGTCTAAATCTAGACCCAACTGTGTTTCGCACGCTTTATGTTTCTTTGGTCTTAAGTACGCTTGAATATTGATCCATCATTTGAAGCCCATATGAAAGTTCATACAAGCTGCAATTGGTATAGATATAAGATATTGTTATTTCAAAAAATTTAAATTCTTCCCCTTTGATAATTCCTTAAATGAATACTACCCCACCAAATTTCTTTTGGGAATGTTATCATTTCACTCTCTTGAAGCTCGAAGATCGTTTTCAAGCTTAAAGCATTTTTCTCTTCTCCTTCGGGGCCGAGTTAATAATCCTGAAATTCTCATGACTATTAATTTACATGCTCCCAATTTATTCTTACGTGGGCGAAACTATGAGCAAAAACTTTTTTTTCTAAAAACTTATACCTCGCTTAGGAGGTATGAGTCGCCAGTTCCTAGGGCCGTTCGATTAATCAACTCATTGCCTAGATAAGTGGACATTTTTAGTGATAGTATTTGTGAACTGTTTGTTAAATTTTACTATTTTATTTCTTGATTTTGTATGTTTATTTTGATGTATTATGTAGTTTTATTTTATATTTTGTCTCATTATATTTCAAGCACATGACGAATTGGCGTCAGCTGTTTTGTCATGTACTATAATTTTATTTTTTAACAATAAATAAATAAATTTAATCTATAAAAAGAAACGTACGGACAGCGGTTATTTAACTAGTAATCATTTATAGATGCATCCTTACTTTCCTACAGTCTCAAAAATGGAGCAGCAGAGCAACTGAATAAAAACCAGTTTTCCTAAAAACACCTTCTTTTGAGATGCTTAAAAAATTGTATTATTCGCCCAAATTCATTTGCTTAAAGAATATTTTTTCTCTTTTAAACAGTTTCGCCTCTATAATTTCTTGTCACCCGTTTATTGCCTTTTTTTCCTTGACATGCCGAAATTCTACTGAGTACATCGAATGGATAGTACCCGACAGTTTTCCAGAAGACCGGAATCCTACCAGTCAAAAGGAGGGGTAAGAAGGCTTGAAGCTCTCCTGAAACATCCGCAGTACGTGACACAACTAGTTTCAAACTCCATGGCAACCAAATGATTTTAAGAATACACAGTCTGATCTCCGATCTATTCTTTAAATCATACCATTTTACTTGGAATATTCGACACAAATATATATTCTAGAAGTTCACGTCTCGGTACTTATCTAATAATGAATTATACGATGTTAAATATGATAGAATGTGTTGATTTTTTCTTACTTTTACTTTAAATACTTTTTTCCCTAAAAAGGTAAACATTGTTAAAAACCTTTACAGAACAAAAAAAAAATGCACATACATACACACTCAATCTAAATTTGTTTAAATAAGGTTATAAATTTTAATACTTTCGATGGATTCGGCGGTAACTTTATGGAAGATCATTTTAATATAAAATAACTAAGATTATTCCACGTATTGTGCTACAAACTGTGACACGTGTTTCGCCTCTTTCAGAGGCATTCTTAGACAATCTTACTTTCACAAATGCTTTAAGTACGAATGATTTTAGTTTTACGATTATGATATATTTTAAAAATAAAAATAAAAACGGGAGGCAAAAGGGGGATGATATAAAAACAAACAATAATGATATTGTAACATTAACGTTACAAAATGATTAACTAATGAGTTGCATCAATTAGGAAGGGTTAAACTATTGGAAATAAATTTAGCAGTGGCGAACAACCTGTCCTAAATAGGATAAGATATTATTTTATAATAATTCTTTATTGTTAATACTTTTGTCTAATATGTACAATAAAAAGTTCGTTATTTATAAATAAAAAATGATACATCGATCAATTGTTGTGGAACATTTACTGCATACATATTTTTTATTCACTATTATAATATAGTAAATAAAATAATTCAGTAAAAGGTAACAAGACACTTTATTCAGTTCATTTTCGAAATGTCAAAATTGAATTTGGTGAAAACTTTGTAATATAAAACGGCCAGTTTTGTCGGCTATTTAAATTTCGAATGCTAATAGCCGAACTACAGGATAATTGGCGCTAAGCTTGTGCGGGAAATCGGAAACGTAACATAACCTCAAACAAATAAAACACGGTTCCGCCATTTGCGAATGATTTCGGTAAGCAAATCTCTCTGTCTCTTTCTGGCCGGAAATGCAAAAACGAATTGGCGCAAAGGCAAATTATCAGTGACTTAGCACGTACGAAATCTATAGGGCGGCCATCTTGTGAAAAACTTCTTCTGGGACGAATTCAAAATGTCTTCACTCCATTAGAAAATACGTTTAAAATAATGACGATTTTGTCTGGGGCTATTTATAGAAGTTCGTGATTTTGTAAATATGTTATATGGTGTAGATATTCGTATTAATATACATACTATATATTCATAGAATTTAATTTATATGTGGATACAGTGACCACATATAGTACGTACTATAGAAAACCGTAGTATAGAAGCCTTGTCCGCTCCCAATGTGGAGTATATGACCTCATAAGGGTGATATCTCAACATACGTTTAACTGCTAGTTTGTTGATTTGTTTTTCGAAGAGAGTATGGATATAAAGACTAGGGCTAGGACTAGAAGTTAGCTAATAACTCTCTCTTCGCCATGTTATTTATTCCAATCGGAAGGGTTGTGGGAGAGAATTTTTAGACATCACAAACATCCTTTGAGCAAAAATCGATAATTCGATTGCAAAAAAATACTATTCGTACTGGAATTGGAGCTCGTGAGATCCATCAAGGAAGTCAACGACGTTGACCAATGCACTATGGACCCGACGAGTATAGAAAACTAGGAATCATAAATACATAGACAAGTTATAAAATACTTTCTTAATTATTGGGATCCTTTTCCTTTGAAGTATGTTCTTTGTTGTGATGTTTCGGCGTTACACGACACCACAAGGGTCAACAGCTACTAACAAATATTTTTTAATGCACATGTATCCATAATATTTCTAACGAAGTAGTAGATAAATAGTTATATAAATGGTAAATATAGCTGATAAAATAAAACCCTGAAAATGTGATTGAATTACAGAGACAACGGAGAGAATTGTAGAAAATGGCTCTATATTATTTACTATATTTTATAAATTACGATAACTATATTTATACCTTACATTTTATTACTGTAGGTAGATACATATCTGTAACTCTTTTTTATTTATTAGAAGAAGAAGAATATAGAAATAGAATTATCTAGTGTCAAATTATGTTATGAATTTGTCTATGAAAAAGCAGTTCCATATTTGAAATTAAAATTGAATAGTCATCGCTAAAATCATATAGTTCAGTGAATAATTCACAAGCTTTAAAAATGTACATGTTTGATATTGGTTTATCGTTCATTGCAAAATCCATTTTGTAATGATATATATTACTGGTCACTTTTTATACTCGTGTTATTTTATGTCCGTTAATTGAGATTCATGTTTCAATGCGTGGGAGAATGTTTGCAGTGAGTTTGTTTTATATATTTGATTAAAAGTTAAATACTTTTGCTTAAAACAAACCACCATTTTATATTTTATAAAATACTTATATCATACCCTACCCGCTGTGCTAACGCGATCATATAACAGTCATATAAATACAATCTTTAGTATTATAGTAATACATATGTATACATATATTTCTAAATGCCCAAAATATGACTTAACTATCACAATGATACTTATAAAAAGTATGTTGCTCGATTTTAATAAATAAGGAAAGTGCTTATTTTTATATACATTATAAAAAATGGTCGGCTTTGATGCCAAAATATCTATCAATCCTGAAGAAAAATCATGGTAATGGTGATTAGATAACTTTCTTAGTATTTATTGATTTGGCATTTACTTGGTAGAACTCCATTTTAATAGGGTAAAATATCAAGGTATTTCAGTTCTAAGTTGATAACTACTTCGGCTTTCGCCATCGTCAGAACTATCTGACGATGTTCTATAGTTCTGACGATGGCGAAAGCCGAAATAGCTATCAACCTTTAACTTTTAAAAAAACTGTATAACTGAAATACCTTGATATTTTACCCTATTTAACTGTCTTAGCCTCAAAATATAAATAGTCTTATATATACCTTCTCAGAAAAAAGGAAACAGTGTGACTGAAAAACAACCAGTTCTCGTAAAATATCAACTAGATCAGCAGCAAACATGGTTAAAAAGCATTTTTTGCAGATAAATGTGTTTAATTTTTTGTATAAAAAATAAATACGCTCTGTTGTAATACTTTATCTTTTTTTTATTTTTTTTAAAAAATATTTGTCATTACGGCTAATGCCAACGCGCCAAATATTTTGACATTGAAAGAAAGATCATACGAGATTAACTAAATTGGAATATTTGTGAATCACTTAAAGTGAATTGACATTACAAACACCCATGTCTTAAAACTTTAATTGAAAAATGTTAATCTGATATTACTTTTACCGGAAATTAAGCCTAATTCTGCTTGGTCAGTAAAACCAAGCTTTTACTAACTAGACCACAGCGAGAAAAACAATTTTATCTGGTTAAGATCGGTGTTGCCAGTCGCTAGAATTTTACACTAATTAAAATATTACCTTTTAACCAATAATTGACAGTTAATACTATTAAAGTGATTAGTAGATAAATAACAAACTGTCTACGAGTGAGATATTCGAATTTACAAACTCTATATTCAAATTTGAAAATAAATGTTCCAGAGATTATAAAACTTGAGTTTACATTAAACATTCAATCGATCAACGTATGGTTATGTTCAAATTATGAAAGCAATATATTACAATGCAACGAAATTTATGAGATAGAACAAAATTTTGTTTCATTTATTTTTAAAAATGGAACACTGTTTATTTCATAAAACAATTTAAAAAAGGTTACACAACACATATTGCACATGTGATATACCCCATACCGAACTATTATAGCTATGAAAGATAACTAGATTACAGAATTTCTATAAGTGGAAGAAATTTCACATCTGCTTCTTACCGCCATACAATTATTTTACTATTATAATGGTGATCAACTACCACAATGTAAATTGAATTAATATTAATTGAAGTAAAAGCATTTAAGTATTTGCTTTATTTCAACAACAGCTGGTGGTAATAATGTATTTTATAATGCATGCTGTCGAGAAATAATCGCATGAAAATATTTCCTGACATTTATGAAAACATATATTTTATAATTAAGACGATTTTTGAATGACATCAGTTTCAATGATTGGTACATAAAAAAAACTGGTGGTCAAACAGTTCTAAGCTCATTCATGTACGATTAGAAAAATTGAGACCAAATGTTTTGGTTATAAAATGTTGTCGCTTTTCAACTACAATTTTGAGTTATTTACACCAAATCGTTAATTTATTTAATATCTATCGTTTGTTCAAAAAATAAAACCTTTTTTTACTAATTTCATTTTTTATTTTATATACGCGAAACCAGTCTTGATTATATAAAATAAAGTGTAATCTGTAGAAAAGAGTGTAATATTTTTTGGATGTTATAATTTTTTACCAAGTATTGATACTTGATACTGAACACCTTAAATGTGATCTAACGTTTGACAGAACCAAACAAATTCAATGAATATTCTTAAACCTATTATTTTTTTAACGAAAAATTTTCATGGGCTCAAGAAACATGTTTATGAATATCCTTCGTTCTACCAACAAGTAATAAACAATATGCAATACATAGTTCACTCATATTATAAACAGGTGACTCACAAATTTAAGAGAGTTTGTATTATAATCTATTGAAAAAATAATTTCAAAGAAACGGAATTTCTGAATAAAAAAAAACATTACAATAAAATTGAAATTGTTACAACTGAATGGATTCACTTGTATTGATCAAAAGGTATAACTTTAATGATATTGTTGATTGTCAGTTTGAGTTCATTCGTGCACTAGAGTATTTGAAGATGCTAAAAGTCAAAACATTTTATGTCAGTGAAACAATAACATAAAGTCTTTGTTATTACATATATAATTTGTTATTGAGCTCACAAACATTCAATATTTCGAACCAAAGGCTTACCACAACGCAACAATAAAGATTTATATTCGACACCTTAATTTATGTTTTTGTAGCTGTTTTTTTTTAGCAAATTGTTGCATAATTTTATTCTATCACCTTATTTTTGTTTTACAAGCTTTTATGTTATGTGTTTCTATTTACGTATGTGAATTTGAGTGATACTTTGCTGATATTTTTACGGCTTGTTCTTAATATACAATAATCGTAATTGTCACGTGCTTTGTAATCGCATTTGTTCTTCTATCATAAAACAAAACGAGAGAAATAGAAACAGTTCAGCCAATGTGACTGAAAAGAATACCGTTTTAAAACTTTAAAAGGAGATGCAGTGTGATTAGAAAAAAATGTTCAAGAAGGTTTCAATAATATCAATTTAAAAACTTTGTCAAAGTACCGTCATACACAAACCGGAACGATAAGAATTAAGAACCATGGATGATATGAGACATACGCATTTTTATTGCGGTCGAAATTCTGAAAATAAATGATAAAACCTTGTATTAAAGCAAGCATCGTTTTTTTAAACGGATATTGAACTTTCCAATTGGGGATGCCATATTTAAGAATATTAATATTGTTAATTATTATTTAAATACATAAAAATTTGGATTCAGTCTGAAAGCTGTAAGTTCTCCTCTTATTGTTTATGCACAACTTCGTATGGACTCTAAAAATGCAAGGGTCGCAAAAATAAAGATTAACGCATTGGTAAATTACATTTTTTTAATGGTGCAGCAGTAAAATACTGTTTTATATAATCATCACATGCATGCATGTCTTTGGATACAAACCATACATGAATTTAGCAAATTGCGAGCTTTTTATTCGCATGATTATTCACGTAACAAAGTAAGACGATAGCCGAAGAGCAATGACCATTTACCCATAACACTGGCATCATTATATAAGATCATTTATGTAAACACCATTATTATATCACGTTAAGGAAAAGTTAATTTGCTTTGCAAAGATATTATTTTGAAGGCTCACGGCAGTTTTAATAATCCTAAAATGTTGGCAAATCAATTAAAACCATATCTTTAGTAGATTAAGCTTTTAAAACGTAATGTTAAATATTCTTGTACATATTTATTTTTCTATTTTATTATTATTAAAATTTTCAAATCCGCTTAATAACTGCAGAGTAACTATTATTTATTGCCACTGATTCATAATTTGTTTATCTATCAGTGAATTTCTTTCATTATTAATTATTTGTTACAACCTTATAATTTTGTTTTGTTCTGCATAAATAA
The DNA here is from genome assembly GCA_031772345.1 of Himalopsyche anomala. NCBI lineage: Eukaryota > Metazoa > Arthropoda > Insecta > Trichoptera > Rhyacophilidae > Himalopsyche > Himalopsyche anomala. Next base: position 25,231,441 of record CM062831.1, on the reverse strand, counting down.
CACTGTTATATTGTTTTTTCTTAAGTAGTTTATAATCCCTATGAGCGAAACCGGTACTAATCATATAAAATAAAGTGAAATTAGTACAAATGAGTGTTTTTTTTTTTTAATTTAATGCCTTGTATTGACAGTGAACATCTTAAAAATGAATAATAATTTTATATGAATGGCCCACTATCAATTTATATTTTTATCAATTAGTAATATAATCGGTCATATTCTTTAATATGTAGATCGGAATTGGTTGAAAAAAGTGTTTCATATTTAAATTAAAAAGTATACTTTTTATTTGTAATCAAAAAAATCATTTGATAAATTGGTTTTGGTTTAATTTTAAAGCAAAGTCAAACGTGTCATAAACACCTTGTGATTTTCCAGCAAACTTCTAAGATCTATAATCTCTGTATTAATTGGTTTTTAAGTAAAGTCTAACATTTTCCTTTAAATCACATTCGTTAGCCTTTTTAAGCTTCTATTCTTTTATAACGAACTTTATCTGGCCATTCATTTCCAGCAAAGGTAAGCTTAACCTGTTATTACATATTATGTTTTACTTGGACTCGAATTCTCTGAAATATTGATTATATCTTCACCGTCCTAGCAGAAGCTGGTAAGTAACAAAATTAACAAATATAAGGTTAGTATACAATGATATTCTTGGACAGCTTTTGTTTGGTCAGAAATAACTCATTTGGTGTATTTGTTTTAACGATTTAAAAAAAACAGTATTTTCTACTGGTAATTATTATTTAATCAGATCAGTCAGTTGTCCTTGTTTATGAATTCCTATATCTTTTTTATCAGATTGGCTTTTATATATTTTGATATTTTTAATTAAAATATATATGTATAAAAAATATATTTCATTAAATATCGAGGATAAAATGTTTATTTTTGACATTTGCTGTTTACTCAAAATTACCTATTTGCTTTTTATCTACTTCTACGACAATATATAAACATTTTAAACGAATACAAAAATAAATCATGTTTAAACTGGTTTGATATCAATCATTCAAACTTGTATTTTTTTCTTGCTATTTATTAAGTGTTGAATCATATATTTTAAATAAGATTTACAATTGAGTGAAGTACAATATATGAAATAGTCATTTCCGTAAAAAATGAAATCTATAGACTTCTAATAAAACAATACTTTGAGTAGTGCATGCACATCAATTGACCGTGAATAAAATTAAACAATTTTAATGTTGATAGTTAAGTAGATTATTTTGTTTTAACTAATCACTTTTAATGTGATCCTGTCAATTATTGGAGGTACAAAATATTTTTTAAAAAATCGCGCGCTAAGCGTCGTTGGTCTGATGTAGAACAAAAAAATGTTTTATTTTATAAAAATAAAATATTAATAATTGGCTTCTTATTCACTGAACCATATTCAACTAGTTTAAATCATTTAATTTACAAACTGTGAGACTTTGTATTTATAAATATACTCAAATATCACTATAATATGATATATCAAACAAAACTCGACAATTGAACAAACAGGTCATGGGTACCGAACAACACATTAAATAATTTTACAAGTATTAAAAAAATGAAGGCTTTATTGTGCACGCGTATCCTGATAATGGACACAAATCAAATAAGAGAACGGCGCTTAAATGCCGTAAATCATTTTTCATAAAACAAACCGCGATGGAAGATATTTATTGTGATCCAGAATCCATTTACAACATTATTTGTAATCTATATTTTTTAACGCGGCGTGTGTCGATCCACTTATTTATATTAGGAAGTTTTTCGTTCATTGGATTATTCCGGATATCTGCATCGCTCATTTACAGAATTACAAAATAAATTTAAAAATGCCAACTTAGGTACCGATTATTTTTTTTTGGATATCAAATTTATGGAGCTACCAGGACGCGCTAGTGTCAAAGTTTTTCTATTCTCCTTCATTGATAAGGTTTTTGAAAAATTGTATCCTCTTACCATTGTTTGCAGACGGAAGGGCGCGATCACTACAGAGATAAGAAGTTCACGAGAACTCCATAGGCATTATTTTGCAAATCACATTCTTCCCCTACACTATATCCGTACATGTACACACACATGCGCATACATACATACACACATACAGTACACAAAAAATTCAAACAAAGAGAGTTATTTTCGTAATGCTAATTTCGTTCTTAAATTGTCAATTTTAGACGACATAAGATCTATGGAGGGTCGTCGAGCAGAACTGCTCTCGGTCTTAAACGATTCTCAGGTTGTGGAGATTAGAGAACGTTGGGTTAAAATGTTTTCCTACCTCGCTGTGAAACTTTTGAGATATTGCACGAACGAATTTGCGGATGAACCTAGGTACTGATAATTTATACATATATGTAATACAATGAAAGTACGGTGGGCCATCTACATACTCGGTAAATGCGTTCCGAATGATTCGGCGTAAGGTTGACTTAAAATAAATGGCTATGATTAACATCGTAAGAAAGGCGAGAAATGTTAAATGTAGAAAACATCTCATGCACAAATAAATATTTTTTAACCACTCTAGAAAAACAAAACAAAAAAAAATCACTACTTTTTTAAACCACATTCAGAGTTGGAGTCAGAATCGTAGTCGTGTTTTATTTTAATGTAGGAAATTGAGTCTTTCTATTTTTTAATGATTTCTGCATATAACTAGCAAAAAATGGTTTTTAGATGCACAAAAATTCAAAAATGTTTTATATTTTAATATTTTATATAATAATTTGTAGGATCAAATTTTCTAGTAAAATTGTTCCATTATTAATCGACCCCGTCATATTGTCTTCATAATTATAATGTACTCTTCCATTCGTAGAGCTACGAAAAGATCTACGCTACGCTATCTATGCTACGCCAAGCGCTACGATTACCGCTGCGTAACGCTGGAACAAGTATCTTTGCATAAATTTGAATTTTTATGATTATTTATTCATTTAATTATTTTTTTAAAAGTACATTCTGTGATATTGGGCATTAAAAATACGTTTCGTGCAATTTGTGGAATAATATTTTAAAAATGCAGAAATAAACACCGATAATTCTTGAGAGATTACCATTGTAAGGGTGGTCTGAGTTAATCGGTCACGCATTTATTAACCCTTAGCACTCCTTAATTTATATATTTTTACATCTTAATTATTTTTTAATTTATTTATTACAATATAATTATAATAAAAAACATTTTGAATGTTTCAGTATAGCAAAATTCATCTTGCGCACAATAAATACATTTTGATAGTATTTGGATGAAAAAATCTTAAGTAATTTAAAATTCGATACATAAAAAAATTACCAGATCTGTAATGTTGAGTCCAGATCAACATAGGAGTTATAAGGGTTAATGTGCAAAAGAAACGGATGAAAGTTATCAGTGAAGATAAGGGATGAGGAACTTTTAATGTTTGATAGTGGATCTCAAAACTAATTTTACGCCATCAGCCAAAGTCTAGTTGTAAATCAAAAAATTCTGAAGATATTTCTGAAAGAGGCAAAACACATGTCACAATTAGTCACACAACCAGTAAAATAACTTTAATTTTATGATAATAAATAACATTTTATTCATCAGACCAAATACTGTATGTGTAATATTGAAAAATCAATCATGTATATTTATTATACGCGAAATAATTGTGGCTTGTAATAATTACTGTAATGTCAGTCAATCAAACAACAAGTCGTATTAAATTCATAAACTTTGCATCATGTTAACTTTCAAATGATTATCTCAACAATAATAATAAAAACATTCAGCAATGTCACAGCAAATAAGTCCCACGTTATTTAGGAGATCTCGTAATATATGACTTCTATTGACAGTGATATAAATAGATTTCTCGGAAATTCCTTGCAAGATTTCAAGTGCCAACTTCGTTTATCTATTTGTTCTATTCCTGAGCTAATATTTGTGTGAGAAATAATAATGCGGCCTGATATATGAAACCATTTTTCCAAATTATCATTTTCCTTTATCGTTTTTTTAATACAGTAATTTTTAGTGAATTTTTATAATTCCAAAGTGTATAGTCAGCTGAAGAAATGGTTCAATTGAACATGAGTTATTTAAAAAATAAATATTATTTTATAAGATGTTAGTAAATATGTTCTCAAATATCATATATTCCGTTTTTTATGTTCGCATAGCAAAATCAGTATTCAGAAAGTAAAAAAAGTTATAACTTTCAATAAAATAATTCTGAATGATAAAAATGAAAAACTTATCGTGTTTCGATAATAATTATTAAATAGCAGAATATTAATTTTTCTTCAGATATGAAAATTTTCATATGGAGCTGCATTTAGTTGGGATAAATTCGCATTAAAAATATTATTTACATTCTTGGGAGAAGATATAGAATTTAAATATTTAACGTACGACGCTTTAAAGATTTTTCGCACTGCTAGCATTTGAATTAGTTTTAGCATATCGAAATCGGACAACCAAAGTGTAATTTTTAACTGTTCAGACAATACAATTCTGCACCTGAGAGTCAACTTGTCCTATCTCAAAAAACTGCACTGTGCAGGAAACGCATTATGAACTTATTTTCCAATTTATCACATATCTTATTTGTTTTTCACTAAAAAAAAAAGTCTTTTACAGTGTCTTATTTTAAGTGCATTGTTTTATAAAAGGTTTTTTTTTGAAAACTTTGTTATTTTGTAAAACATTTATTATAATATTTTAAAAAAACAGTAGAATGATTACATCTACATTTTTTTAAATTAATACCATGACCTATCACCATATAATTTTTTACATGTAAAATACAACTTAATTTAAAAAACGTATTTTTTTACAGAAAGACCAAAAAATATTCAACCATTAAAGTTTATAAAATTATTTGTAGTGTAGATTTTATGAAATAATTTTAGAAAAATTTATCCGACCAGCATTTTCTTTTCCTTGATATGTTTTCAAAACTTAGTAAATATTTATATTTTAATTAATATTGGTGAAGTCGTGATTCTTGTCTTCATTTGGTGATTAGCAATATTTCTATTAAAATCGCATACCTACTGTTTGAGGAGAGTCTCTCTAGTTCTATGTTATATAATATAACGTGATCTGTATCGATATATATTATTATCTCCTATCTCAAGCTTTTGATTAACAGCTATTAATGTAATGCATTCTTGATTGCATCAGCTTAGAGAGCGTTTAATTGATTACCTACCAAATTACCCATGACTAGGTACTTAATAGTAATCGAGATTCAGGATAACAAGTGAAAAATTCGCTATATCCGGTAAAAAAAAATTGAGCTTGAGTCACTGGCATTTGGCAGCCATAACGTTTTTAAAGGATGAAGCTAAAAATAAAAAAGCTCTCACATTTTTTAATAATTGTGAAGTCTTTAAATTCCTAGGTTTTTTGAAATCAGACAGCGGGCTAAAAAAGGCTCTTACGTATTTCAATAATTGTGAAATCGATTCGATCGATCGTAGCGAGAGCGATTAGTTAACTACTTGTTCTGTCTTAGCCTTTCTAGCCCTACTACTCTCTTTGAAAAAAAAGAGGTTGAGCAACTGAGTAACAAACAGTTTTCGAAGAAAAACTTCTGTGCATATACCTCCATTAGGAGCCCATAGGCTCCACATTGGGGGAGCGGACATGGATAAAAAAACGCTATTTATAATCAGTTCTCCAGACTGATGTGGTGTTATTACATTTTTTTATCAACGAGTGGTATAAAAATATTATCAATTTTATCTGTAGATAAATTGGAAATAAATTCGTTCGGTTCCGTTCGCTTATTATCACTTCCTCTACGGTGCTAAAAAATACTTTGGAAATTTTTCAATAACTTCATTTTAACTTATATACATATCGACTGTGGAAAGGAAAATGGACGTAACCCACACATATCAAATTTTACAGGTGGCGCTAAAAACGTGTTTTTATAATTTTGTGACATATCGAAATTATGAATTATACACAACCTTGAAGTGCACGGAGACTTCTAAACTGGTGTTTAATTGACACAACCTAATATTAATTAAAGAAATTATCTCATAAAAACCTTTATTTCAGTGTTTTTTCTTGGTTTTAATTTTTTACAAGGTCATCTTTTTCAAACTTAAAAGCTAAATTTCGAGACTTATTCGGCATTTTCAGCTTCCATCCTTTTGATAGAATGTGTGTCAAATTGTATACATTGTGATTATCGAAAAAAATCTATTTTGGAAAATTGAGAGTTACGTCCTTTTTCCTTTCCACAGTCGATATATGTATTCCATCAGATCATTTATAGTCAGCCAAGCATGCAATGTCAACACGATGGACTATTGTGGTTTGAATACACATAATTAAATATATTTTTTAACATGTTTCGAGCCGCTCATTTTTCACGACTGGTCACAGCCCTTGTAAAAACACATTACTTCTGCATTTTAAAAAAATATCTTTTTCACTTGGCAACATACCGGAAGTATTTTTAGCACCGTAAGGGAAGTGTTAAACAAGTTTTCGAAAATTAATAAAAAAAAAACGTACAAGAAGCAGTCGACGTTTTTAGGCCATCTTGTATGTTAGCTATTATGTAAAATATTTTCAAGGCACTATACAGATTACATTATGTTTTAATTTCATAATAGCGAACCACTAGTGAGCTGGCGTGACGTGTTGTCTTCTACATTATCGTAATTAATTGAATGAAACTAAATTGGTTAGGCTCGAGCCAGAATACTTGAAACCATCGCTCGCGGCCACATTAAGTCGGAGAATACAGTCAACCCTTCTATGAAACGGAAATAGGCTATTTCTATATTACAGACAATCGCGTTGTAGAAATTGCATTAAAAACATGTTTCATAAATATTATTTTTAAACGGGTTCATACACTAAATTTTCAGAACCCTTATGAAGGCTTTACAATTAGGTTGAATTAAACAAAACAAAAAACATTCTTGATGAAAAATAAATTATTTTGAATTTTTTCGAGCATTAATTTGACATTTCCTGCTTCGTGCATTTTTCCTTTTATGAACATATAATATAATACTTCGAACATACGATAACGAAATTCGGTAAAGTTTGAAATGTGATTATTATTAAAATAATAAGCTTGCTTTCTAGACTGTCTTGAAATAATTTTAAAATCCTTATATTAATTATTATCCTGAAAAGTTTAGAGTGGGTTCCCATCTATCTGCCCACCCCATTAGATTCCCTTTGAAAAATTGAAATTTGAGTTTTGACTGACTTTAGTTAGTTAACTGGCTATATTTACTTTAGAAAGTTTTTCATTTAATATTTACATTTTAGGGAGTTAAAAATGCTAATAATTGCCGTTAAGATTGTAACTTATTGTTGGGCAAATGTTGAAAGCTAAAATTCTATTATCTCCTGAAAATTTATTTATAACGCTAGATATAGATTATCTTTATGCTTATTCTGTTACTAAAAACTAAGAAAACATTAAATTACGGTATTTATTAGACGTATAAGTAGGTAAAGATAATAAATTTATATCTAAAAACAGTTATGTGTCTTTTGACATTCGTCTGAACCTCAAAGTTGCTTACAATAAAAAAATATCGGTGGCTAAATTCTTAGCCTTGCTCTCAAAATAACGCTAAAATCGGTTCATAAAACCTACTTTTATGTAATGGACTTTCCGCTTTCAATTACTGATTAGAGAGAACTAGTAGTTAACTAATCACTCGATTTACATACCGTTTGAGGATAAAATTGAAGCTGAGAGGTGATGGCTAAAAATTATTGCATGTTATCCATTCATTTGGTTACAAATAAATAAACGGATCGAAAAAAATATATATAATAAAGATATTATGAATGTTTTTTTCGTCCACTCTGTTGCTGGAATAGAGGTTCAAGTCTCGAAAGTAAAGTTTCATAACATATCATGAATGTTCAGCCTAGTCTCAGAAAGAGCGATTAGTAGAGGACATATAACCGTCAATGTATTCGTTATTTAAGATATAAATCGAGGAAATCAGTCACCATTTAACTGTTAAAAAATCTATCAAGATGCTTCATTACGAGTAAATATTCCATGTTACAATTTATAATAGTTCTACCTAAATCATTATACAGTTCATTCTAATTTATTTGACCCCATCGAAATCTCGCATATTGCAACTAAGATACCCATTGTGGATGAATACTGTCCTTATTTACGTCATTGCTTCCGTATCAATTATACTCATATCGTATATGTGTGGCATGGCATTTGTAATTCAAGTTTAATCACTTTTGCCTGAGTCATTTTGCTTTCAAATTGTAATTCGGTGTATTTTCGCTGCCAGGCTAAATCTTTAATAGAAATCCAATCACGTTAATTGATTTAGCGTGCATTTCAGTCTCTTATAAAGTCACTACATAAAATCTTGCCCGTTACGCATCATTTGAGTCCGTCATTCGCACAGTAAGTCGTCGGCAACTTGAATCTTATGAGCGTTTTCTGGCAATGATTTTATCAAAGTGCAATTATTAATTAATGTGTTCCATATTATTTAAAAAATATCATTACTATTTTTCATGAATAGTTCCTATTCGGATGACAATATATTTGTTATCTTAAAAAAACGCTAGATTTGTATTGAAAAATGATATCCACAGTTGAGGCTATTATTTGCAAGCCCGGCTCGTTCCAAAATTGGTGTAACATAAACCATGAATGTAATTTAGTAAATAAATATAAAATTCAAAAGTATTTTTACAAATTAGTCTCAAAAATGGTTTGATAACATACAAAATATCATTCAAAATTACAGTAAAACTAAAAATACTTTTTTAGTGTATATTTTTTAACAATTTTGGAACGAGCCATATTGGTAAATATTCACTATTAGAAAGAAATGTATTAACACCAATACAATTTATAAATTCTTAAATGTAAAAATATGATGACATAAAATAAATAAAATCGTGTAGAAATGTCCATGACAGTTCCACATTTTTTCTAATACAGAATAATCGTCGCTATACTGCCAGAAAACGCCAACTCAAAAACTTTGAGATAATCGACTTTTTAAAATATCATAAAGCGAACTGAAATGTAACGTGGCCGATGACAATAAAACAAATGCATAAACAACAATTCAAATGTTTACAGCTCAAAAACGTTAAGTCGTCTAATTATCTTTGGTTAGCTGTAGAAATAATAAATCTGTACAGTTAAAAATTGTTATATTATATATAGGTTTATGACAGTAATAACTGCCAACGAAATTGACATAGTACGTATTACTTCTTTAAATATCGAAATATATCCATTAAATATGAATAAGCTTGTTTTAATCTATCGATCTATGTATATTCATAAGTTAAAACACTCAATTGTTGACAACGTTTTCTGGGATTGTATTGACAACTTACTGATTCTCAACAAAAGGACCCACAAGCCATTTGCACAACGTCAAAAATGTTGAAGACGTGAGGCAAGCTGGTATTAATTATAGACCATATAAATCAATTCTTACGCTGCTTATATACTATCAATACTTACTAACTCTTCATGCATTGGAAAACATGATATGATACGGCTTGACAGCTTTTACTAAAAGCGGGAAATAAAAACATAGTACCAACCCGAAATCAAAAATTGTCCATAACAAAATTGTTCCTTTCCGGTGTTTAATTTGAATACAATAATATGTATAAAATTACCATAAGTAACAGAAAGAATCTTTGACGTTTCTTCCCGTAAAATAAACGGCCATTGAATCGAAATACGAATCAAGTCAGCCAACTATCTTTTGTTGTTATAACATCCCACGCTGACAGTTCTCTGGTTTTTTTGATGGTTTTAGAGCAAATGCGATAAGAGGCCAATATTTGCGTTTGATATCAAATTTCTCCAAAAGAAAGTTTACAAAAGATTTTCACAGTGATTCTGAAACCATAAGTCCGTATGCAGGTATCCAGTACTGCCAACAGTTTTGCATTAAAGTAAATTTAAAAATTTAAGTTAAGCTAGAAACTATTAGAAAAATGGAATCTATGGAGTAGCTTTTTAAATATATAATGATAGAGTCACTTTTCTTCTTCTATCATAGTTTTACGACCAACTCGCTTGTGCTAAATGTTGGTTTTTCCTTCTATCGTTGCAGCATTTTTTTATAATGTCTACTTCGAATAGTTTCTTAGCATATTTTATTTTGCTACAACTAGTTTAGACAGTCGGTATAAACCTCTCTATCTCTCTCTCTCTCTTTTCGGAATGAAGTATGGTGTTTGCAAAGAACTAGTAGTTAGTCACACTCTCTACGCCCTGTTTTCTCGATTTCGTTTGGGAAGTGAGGATCAGAGAATGGAAAGTTACCGATATTTCCGTATTGAAAATTAACCAAAATCAAATTTGTAATGTATATAAACTGTCACACATTTTTTTTCATAAAACTTTTCGCGATTAATTAAAGTATTTTAAATCTTTTTAGATTTTAATGGTGTAATGTTAGTCTAAGAAACCGTGATTTATTTATGAAATATGAATATCACGCGTTTATGATTATGATATATTTTTAATGATGGTATACCGATTTCTATTTACACTTCCGGTTTTGCGATTCTAACTGGGCGTATGCTTTAATTAAACTTTTTTAATATCGAAAATATCAATAGTGATATATTCGTCCGGTATTACAATTTGCAATCCCTAGTGTGATGTAAGCTCGTGTCATTGTACCTGGCTTATTCAGATGAACTTGAATATTTTCAGTTCGCTATGTTCTCCTCTTTCCGAGCTATATTTTGGTGAAGATGAAGAAGTTAAAAGCCTAGTAAAACTGGCAGTGAAGTTAGTGGCAAAATAAATGTAATATCTAAGACACCGATGTGTTTCTCACCAAAGACTGAAAATAATCAACATGAAGAAATGGTTTAATCAAACTGACAAATTTAATATATTATATAATCGTGTCTACACAAGCAGATCTCGAGGGGGTTGTAATTATTGTTATTTCTTACCGGGAAACCCCATTGGGACGATTAGACGCCGTTTTATCACACCATTTTATCACCACTCCGATGCGATACGTATTGACTCACACTCCATTTTTTTTTATATACGCATCCACATTTTCTTTTATTTCTATTCCATCTATATTCTAGACAACGCAATAAATTTGTATTCTTAATTGTATATTTTTTAATGGCCCGAAATGTCTTAGTTTAAATCATTATAATTAAATTCATGTCTGGTTATTTTTGGCCGTAGACAGATAATGAGCGGATTTTTTTATACCTCTCATTCCATTGTGCGGCGAAAATTCCTTATGTTTTATGCATTCATTCCATATCATTATATTTTTGTACATTTTAATGTTTTTTTTTCGATTGAAAACTTTGACTGATATCTTATTAATTCCCTGAGCAAGGCCAGTAATGTATATTTTTGTCTGCTCTCGATGTAGAGCGTATATAGTCTAGAACTTTTTACAAGAACTTATTGTTACTCAGATGCTCAACCTTTCATTCCGAAGAGAGTAGGGATAAACCGACAGGGCTAGAACAGGACTAGTGGTTGGTGTTTCTAATCATCTATTTTTTTACGGATTGGGTATGTGATAACAGGGAATTTTGGACAGTCTTCGAACTGAAATCCTTGAATCGATATAAAAATCTATTCGTACTGGGATTCGAACCCGTGAGCTCCCCAACCGAAATCAATGACGTTGACCACTCGGACAAGGACCTGGAAATCTATAAAAATAGCATCTTAAATTGTATAAACGTATTTCTTTTTGATAATTAACGCCTAACAACGTTCACGTGGAATGTAAACATGAATTTGCGATAAAAATACAAACAGCAACAATGGTCAGTGGTGGATTACCCTATAAGGCGCGCGCTTGGGGCCTCTGAATCTCAGGGGACTCAAAAATTGCTTATATTATTTAAACCATATACTTTTTGTTCAGATTTGAATTATTTGATACGGAATTTTCTGAGAATCTTGTGTGATCTGAAAATTAAGCCCTCCAAATTTTATTGCGCCTGTAGTCTCCCATGTGCTTAAACCACTACTGACAATGGTAACAATTTTTCGGAAATTTCTTTCCTTCTCATAGTGAAATAAGCTTTTTTATAACATACGTTGTCAAGCATATTCAATTGTTCTAACCTCATTTTACTGTTTTAAATCAATTGAATATTTTATACTTAGAGCAGATTTTAAATGATGTCAACCATTTTATCCTACCCATTCTGTCAAAAAGTAAATTACAGCGGTCCTTTTATAAATACCTACTATTTGAATTATTTTATATTGTACCTATAAGGATATGAGAAAAACGACCCTTTTTACTGTACGATGTATTTGGTATAAAAACTAAGGTTTCAGGAGTGTCGTAAATCGTCTTGATAGTAAAATTTGGCGCCCACGGGAAAAAAACAATAAATAACTATTAGAATTATGTTATGTGCAAGAAAGGTAATAAAAGTCCTTTATACCGTAGTTCAACGATCTACTAGGTACTGTGTTGTATATTTTCTAATAATAACAACCCTGCTATGTTTAGTTGTTAAAATATACGTAAGTATTTGATTTTTATGTAACACATACTTCAAAATAAAACTAAATCTCATCATCGAAACTAGTACTATGTATTTTGAATGTTACTTGGAAAAGGAAGTGTTACAGTTGGACTAATGTTTTACTAATAAGGAATTGTAACGAATTTAGTGTAATAAGCAAATTTTATTCAAACAAATTTTTTAGTTGGTCATTTAAATAATGGTAAAAGAAAACTTTATTTTTTCGCGATAAGTAAAACCGTTATTGGTCATTGTAAAAATGCTAAAATTTGTACAAAAGATTGTGTCACATATTATTTTTGAAATCCTATCAATCAAGAATTGCAGCTAACAAGCTATTAGTGATAATATTATAATACCTATAAATACCATATTATGATACATTGTTGAAATTGATAATGAGTCCTTGGCATAAGTTTAATAATCCCCCTTTCTACAATAAATCAACAATTAGTTTATGTAAGTAAGTAAATAATTATTTACTGTTACAACGTATTTAGCTCTAATTGGAATTTCATCAATACCTAACATGACGTTATTGTTAGTAGAATAACTAGTAAATACTCAAATGTTTACATATTTTTTAACGATAAATTTTCTCTAAGACATTATTTTGTCATCTCACTTATTCCTCCACAGCCTTTTCAAGTTCTATTACTTCAGTGGCGGATTACCACATAAGTGCACAAGGCGCGCGTTAAGTAAATTTAAGTCATTTTTAATAATGGCTTTTGATTTTCATTTAAATACTTATAAACTGTAATTTACTTACCTATATTCATTAAAAAAAGAATAATTCAGCTGTCAAGTATTCTGAATTTGTAAGTATACAATTACAGCAACTTAAACTAGAACTAATATTTTTTAACTCTAGAAGCACCAACGTTGATCTGTCAAACTTAAATGTCAAAATTTTCAAAGCTAAATAGCCTAAATACAGAGAAAGAAAATCTTTCAAATTAAGATTGTTTGCACCTTTATATTAACCACACAAACAACTTAATTCACATCATGGACTTGTCTCGTGTTCCAAATGATCAAAAACTCTCTTTGTGTAGAACGTACTTTAGAGGTGAGTCATAATTTATTTTCTTTGGGGTTACGAATTATTTGTCAAATTGGATTGTAAAAGTCCTGCTACTTTATTGAATTATTTACCTATTTCAAATTATTAAACAGTTACTGCCATCACTTTTTTTATATGACATACATCTTTCGACGACAGCTATGTGATAAAAAGGTAAATATGTTTTTCTACAAGCTACTCTTTCCACCTGAAAATTTACCAAATATCTCTTATAATAAAGCAGTTTTTTAGGAATTTCGATTACGAATCGGACAATTCCAAATTATCATACATGAAAATCAGAGAAACCCATAATTTACACGAAATGCGAATAAAATATCAGTTTGAAAGTCATAATAATATTAAGTCAAATAAAACTTCTTAGAACAAACCAGAGAAAATTTGAAATATGGCGTAAATTATCAATTTACTTCCATCCAATGTATGCTTTTTTGATATTTTCCTATTTTTGTGACATTCAATTTTCAAGCAGTTGTAAAAAGAGTAGTGTGTTTTAAAGAATATTTACCGATGGAAATTTTGATTTTTTAAAAAATTAATTATCAGATTGCTTTTATCAAAGAATACGGAAAGTTCAGTTGCTTCATTTTGTACATAGGATTATAATTTTTACTTAAATTGACTATTTCAGTTGGATTCCTGCTATTACCGTTTGTATGGGCAGTAAACACCATTTGGTTTTTCGGTGAAGCTTTTCGTAAACCTCCATATGATGAACAGAAGCAGATAAAAAGATGTAAGTTAAAACTTTCAAAAACACACAATTCTTACGAATACTTACACAAGCAGCGATTACCCTCCCCTCTCCTCGCCTCGTTTCCATTGAAATATCTTTACTGACTACCAATTGGTCATCTAACTTGTACTATTTGTAGTAATTGAGTTCACTTTTTTTTGTCTGTCAAAACAATATAGGAGTATGGTCTCTCCAATCGTTCTCAAGCATCATCAGGCCTGCACATTGCTTTGTCGAATCTTTCTTAGTTCAATAATCCAGTAGATCTAAGGTCGACCGTCTTACATAAACGGTCGACATAAAACACCAAATAATGTAGTTTTTTTTTTAAATTACTTTAGCTTTGCAATCAATGTCTTCTCGAGGAGTTTATTATAAATGCGACTGTAGTTTGGTCACGTTTCTGTCTCTCCCAATAAGAACATGCATACACTTCAATATCCCGTATAGTTTTTTAAGTTTTTGAAACTTTACTAAGGTGCTAGTTACGCAAGCATTTGTGTTTACTTAAAGCGCACATTAGTCAAACAAATAAAACAATTAAATTGTATTGATTTATATTTCCAGATGTTATATGGTCAGGGATCGGCACAATTATCTGGACAACCGTTATCGTCACATGGGTCACCGTATTCCAAATCAACAGAGCCCAATGGGGTAGCATGGCGGATCTTATAACTTTTATTATACCCGTCGGTAGACCTTAGACATTAACATAAATACATTCCTATATTTTTTACATTATCTATAATAATTGTCAGTTTAACTAGTGTCGAATAAATTTCCATTTCTATATCACTTATACGTTAGTATTTTGATAATAAGTGTCTTAGTTAGATTAATAAAAAAATTGATTGCATATTTATGATTGAAAACCACGTGTATTTTCTCTATCTGTTCAACACAAGTCTGAGATAATGAAAGTGTCATTAGACTTTACAATTTCTAGGGAAAAAACAATTTTAATGAAAGGCGTGAATAGAAATAATTTATACGTATCTAGCTAACTGCCTTATCTGGAATTACTGAACACTGTTGGCATGTAGAGGGTAAACAAACACCTGACAGTAGAAGAGTTTCAATTCAAACAATCTTAGGCATACATAATATGAACATAAGAATTACATACAGTAATATTTTTTTGTGTACGATGTTATCTAGTTAGATGTTAGATATTATTTGTATTTCGTGAAATTTTAAACAATTACGGGCAGTAAAATTTCAACTAAATATCTATGCAGTAACTAATGTTGAATTTTTTTAACAAGTACAGTATGTTAATATTAAAACGAGCTTCATTAACTACCAACATTAACCTTCGAGTACCTATATCTTGAAAAATCACACGGGTTCCGGAGCGGGGTACAATTGTACCCCCTAGGATTTTTCTCATTTAACGAAGTAAAAATTAAAATAATAAATGTCAGCAGTTCGAATGTTGATTTTGAGCATGCCCTGTCAAAATTAAGAGACAATTTGTCTTTTTGAATCATCCATATCATATTGCGTTGACGATACGTCAGGCGTATAGAAGCGGTAGAAATCCATCATGTCAATAGAAGCGGCGAGAGCGCACTGGCTCACTGCGCTCCCGCCGGCCGCCGGGCATGCGCACCGATAAGGTTACGATCCACGCATGCGTCGTTCTCCCGGCGCGGGCGCAGGGTACGCTGACATCAGGTGTGTGGAGTTTGCGCTCGGCACACGCACACACTCAAACGCAACGTGTATATGTGACCCAAATACCATTTGTTAACGAAAAACGTGAATATCTATTTTATTTTCTACAATTTTTCAGATTTTTTTTTTGCATTGTATTCAGTAGGATATGTTTGTAGATTACAATAAATATCAGCTAGATATTACCGATATTTAACAAATGGTTGGTAAAATAAGAATTTAGGGGAACAATTGCACCCCGCTCCGGAACGCGAAGGTTAACAAGAGATTAATTAAATGACAAATGAAAATCAGTTTAAAGTATTTGAAGTACCTGTGTAAGTACTCTAATTATATATTTTGAATTCACATCAAAAAGTAAAATATATTGTTTATATGTTTTTTTTTGTATTTGTTAAAATAGAAACAATTATTTTAAATAACTTGACGACAAATTTGTTTTACTTTCCTGTTATACTTTCTATTCTTAGGAACTCCATATTTCAATCTTACCGTTGAAAAGAAAGAGCCAACATGTAAGTGCTTGATGAAATAGTTTAATTATTTATTGATTTGGCATTTACTTGGTAGAACTCCATTTTAATAGGGATAATTGTAGAACTGAAATACCTTGATATTTTTACCCTATTAGTTTAATTATTTATTGAATTGTCATTTACTTGGTAGAACTACAGTGTAATGAGGTAAAAAAATATCAAAGTATTTTAGTTTTACAAACATTATTTTATAAATGGTGGATAGCTGCTTCAGATATTCCCTCATCAGAATTATGTTTGAACTTACATGCTATGCAAGTTATTATTAACATTCCATTTTAACTGTCGCGGCTCGGAGACTATAAAAATACTTCTTACCCGATGGGGGTCGTTTAGGTTTCCTCATTATTGGCCTTATTCTTATGAATTTCAAAAAAAATAATAGTCTAAGGGCTTTAAAATATCTCTCTGCAATAAAAATCCGTGGTTTTTTAATAAATAATCATATTTTAAGTTGCGCGTAAAAAAGACGTCATCCCAGCACACATATGAAATTGCAACTGACGAGTTTAGCCCAGCTATCTTACGAACGATCGCTTATCACGTTATCGCGTATTTATATAAACTACAAAAGGTCCAAAAAATTATGATATAAGAAAACCTTAATTATAAACATTGTATCACCCATATTAAAATAGATATTTAAGAAAATGTAGGTATTGGGGAACTTTGGCCGAAGGCGCCTCTATATATAATATAATATCTAGTTATTTAACTTTTTGATGAACCTTCCGAAATATAAAGGTAACATTTTCTGCAGCTTTTGCAAGGCCCAAGTCCTGAAACAAACAAAAAAAACGATCAAATACAATATAACAGCCTAAGCGAAGCATAATAACATAACTTTGAAATAAACATTTTGCGACGCGAGTCTAGTTAAGAAAAGGTGAAATTGAGCCAAATGCAGCCTCGCTCAGTTTTATTTAATCAATTACTTTACTGCTATAACCACACAAATGCCCCTCCGATGTTCAAGATTACGTTATCTGAGTACCTAGTTAAAAATGACTACATAGATGTGCAAAATTTAAATGAAACTTACATAAAAATTATCATATTTGAATTAGGATCATCTGTAAATCGTCTTTTTAAGCACATTTTGTTTTGCGCTTCATTTAATTTTCATTCTATTATATCCTAATTTTTATATAAAAATTCTAAATAAATGTTTTTTTTTTTTGATCATAAGATATGTGTTGTTTTTAGATATCTATAAATTAATAGTCGATAAAATAATCACAAATATGTTCGTACTAATGTCCTCGGGTCTTTTTCTTCTACGAAATATATTTGTTAGCGTACTTGAAAATTAGTTGAATAAAATATATATTGTATATATTTTATATAATAGAGGTCTATTTTTGCTACTACCAAAAATAATTGTTAGCAAACTGAAACATTATTCCAAAAATTAAATAATTTACAATTTAAATACTGCAGGGCTGTCGATATATGCCCCGAGGTCAATTTCTGCTACTATGAAAATTGATTGTTAGCAAACTTAAACATTATTCCAAAAATTAAATAATTTACAATTTAAATACTGCAGGGCTGGGCTGTCAATATATGCCCCGAGATATATTTCTTTTACTTTTAGAATTTCTGGCTTATTCAATAAATAGGTTTGTAATTTATTTTTCACGCCAGTAAATTTTCTGACTACTTAAAAATGCAACAAAAATCCCCCCGTTGAGGTCAACGGGCTTACAGCTAGTTATTATTATACTCATTGAATTAATTTTAATTATACATATATTATTTTAAAAAATATTTTCTTTCGCTCGACAAATAGAATCAGCAATTTTCATGGCTGTTATAATTTCTCTGTGTTGTCCATAAATAAAGAAATTAACAGATGTTTTCAAATTAATTTATTCTAACATACCTCTAATAACTGTGTGTTGAGGGAGGGTCTTAAATGTTCCCAAGATCTGAGTTGATTGATGCTAAAGGCAGGCTGTGAGGATTCTGAACATTTACCAAGTTGACCAAACACTTCATTAGTGCTTTCATTGAGAGGGGACTCAGTTTCCTGTAAAAATAAACATTGCAAAGCTTCAAATGACCGATAAACACAATCCTCATTTTCACTGATCACTTCTAATCAGTTCAATGCCACTCTTACTGTCACTGGATATAAGTCAGGCTCATTATTTTTTAATGAAGTTCCACACATTTTATAAAATGATATTCTTACTGGTATTACTCCATCACCAGGACAATCACACTGGAGTAGATCATGAGTACTGCTTTCGGAGTCAAAGTTGGCTGTAAATAGATCTTTGAGTTCTTCAGATGAAAATTTTAGTGTCGATTTCACTTTTTTTGGATCAGAAATTGCATCAGACAAACCGGTCTTATAAATTTGCCGTTGGTAAATTTTTTCTTCAATTGACCCTGGAAGTAAATATCATTATTAAAGATCAACTCTTGTATTCTAACACACTTTTTTCCAAGCAATTTTCTTTTTTATAGCAGAACACTCACCTGTCGTTAAAAGACGATAAATATACACAGGTTTCTTTTGTCCATCTCTCCAAACTCTTGCCATGGCCTGCATGTCAACAGCAGGATTCCAATCGGCATCATGCAGAACTAAACGAGAAGCAGACGGAATCGAGAGACCTGCTCCACCAGCTCTAGAACTTAAGAGAAGCAAGGAAGAGTTCCCACCTTTATCCATAGATGCTACCGCTGATTGTCGCTGAGGTATCGGAGTGCTTCCATCTAACCTTTGAAAAGAAAAAGAATTTATTTCGAGGTTTCGTTATTGAACAAAATTAGTTAAAACAATTAAATATCGTCTGTAATTTTTTACAACCTCGTATCTCAAAAAGTACAAGTTTCCAGGAGACACATAATGTACTTTATTCTATCGCTATCACTTTCTGTTGCTGTAAAGCATCACTGAAATGGTTTTGTACTCAATATTTTTGAGGAAGTTAATAAGAAAGGTAGTACTGATGTTTCTATCCATGACACTCTCTCTTTCATGCTAAACATAGGACATGACCATATTATTTATTAACGCTTTTGTATTAGATTAATCAGATTTGGTATTAGTTTACCCTTTGATAAATGAGTTAACTTTTACTAAATTTGTTTTTTTCTTATATTCTGATTTTACTGCTACCACGAAAATAAAAAAAACCTTATTTTTAAACAGATCAATCTGGGAACAATATAAATTATTTCAAAAAGTAAATATTTTTTTTTTGAATTATAAAATGCATAGTTAAAGTGTAAGATTAAATTATTTATTATTTCTTTTGAATAATTTTCTAGAAGCTATTACTTCTAATTGGCCCTAGATTTTTTTTGCTCTCATCTGTGTGCATGTGAGTTGTGACGCTCTACTGACATCGATTTCAGGAAATAAATCAACGCGAAATGGAATTTTACACTCAATATATGGATACCTATTTGTTTACAACTATAAACCTTTTTAAAAAATTCTTTTGTTCATTCATAATAAAAATAATGTTAGTGCCAAAAATCATAGATATATGTTTTTTATCCACGTATGAAGAAATAATGACAATTCAATTAAAAACATGAGAATGACAAGTGATTTAGAATACAAAACATTTGGACGCACATGCACAGCATAGGGGTTAAAGGATTATCATACTAAAAAAATTAATCATATCAATATAACGCACAAATAAATCATTTTTTAATAGAGTTAGGAACCGACAGTACCTTGCGTATTTGATTCCAATCTTATTGCAAACGTTGGCGAGAACGTCAAGCATCTGTGTAGAACAGGAAACCACCACCATCTTCTCTTTTTTCTCCAAGATGACCTCGTTCATAAGAGCTACAGTCACCAACAGTTTTCCAGAGTGTACTTCGAGAACTTGATCTGTACTCGGTAACATTTGACAGAGCATGTTGATCAACGAAGCACTATCATCAGCACTGTCCTCGCTCTTATTTTTGATTAAGTATGGAAAGTTACATATTTTTTTTAATAAGACAATCAAACTAAGCGGTGAAGGACGCGATAATTCTTTATTCCACCAGTCGTCTAAAGCTGCTGTGTACATTTTTTCTTGAAGTGCTGACAATTTGCAGCAAATTACGCATTCCGTTTTCGACGGAAGAAACTCTTCTAGTAAACTTTGAGTCCTTCGAAGAATAAAACTTGAAGTCATAAGCTGAAGACGAGCAGAGCTATCTTCTCCCAATCTTCGCTGAATATTCGTGCAGTTTGGTTTTTGTGACATCAAAATCGGCTCTTCAAATTCTTCCTTAAAATTATTGTACGTGCCTAAAATTCCTGGATTAGCCATATCTACTAAAACAAAGTACTCCTGCATATCATTCTGGATTGGTGTACCGGTTAGAAGGATTCTTCGGTTGCATGCGAGCTTCTGAAGAGTTTGGGCAGCCTTAATGTTAGCGTTTTTTAACCGATGTGCTTCGTCACATACAACAATATCAAAGTTAATCCCTTCGATTTCTTCCGAGTGTTTAACCAACCGTTCGTAAGATATAATCATAACAGTATTCTTTGAATTGATAATAAAGTCTTTGGGCTTATTATTATTGTCGACAAGAAAAGGTAAGAGTCTCTCCCTACCGACCCATTTCAGGAATTCACTCCTCCAAGTTACACATAGAGTGCTCGGTGTTACAATGATCGCTTTTCGAATAACAGGTGTTCCATACGGTCCTTGTTTCAGGAGAGTCCTGTAATTTCAAAAAGTTATTATTTTATACAAGAATTGTGCATCAATTTTTAATTTTCAGAAGTGTGTGCTAATGCCTCTCCCTTTGGCACATGCAAACTGGTTAAAAACCACAGGGGGCTGAACCCAGTAACTATGATAGTTTAGCAGGAAGTCAAGCTGATTGAAATCTAATACTAGGAATTATGTATACATTATTTTATTTTTAATTCATTATAGAAGCTCTCTAATGGTAATTCTTAATTATTTGTAAATAAAGAGTTGAGTGTAAGTATATTTTTAACAATCGTGTTCTCCAGGAATTGTTTTTTTGTGAAAATAACTTTAACTAAACCTCAAGAAATAATTAAGGTGAAAAAACCTAGCAGGTATTTCTACTTAACCCAATGATAATAAAGAGCGTAGAAATACGGTAAAAGTACCCATCCTATATGTTACACAAACAGTTGCCGAAGAGTGTATTAATACCTTACAATCCATTTGTTGGTTGTCAGTTTAAGTTCAATTGTGTAGTTTAAAAATTAAATTTATTTATAATATAAAAGACCTGCTCAATGTCAAACAAAACTAAGCTTAACAAACCATATCAAAGCGATGCATTGGAGAGTTTTCCCCAGTCCCATTTCGTCAGCTAAAATAGCACCAGTGTGGTTATGGGTGTAACCCATGATGCAGCGATAGAGGAACACAATCCCCTCTCGCTGGTGAGGTCTCAGCCGCATATTCAAGAAAGAGTCCACCGTAACAGAAGTCACCTGCCGCTTATTTGTATTGTTTTTCCACTAATGAATAAAGAAAAAACATCAAGTATGTAAATTTAATATGTCTTCTCCCAATGTGTGCCATAAGGACTCTCATTGAGATATCACAGTATAAGTTGATCTACAAGAGCTGCTTGTTGCAATCGCTCAACCATTTTTTTAGAGAATGATAATGCTAGAACAGGACTTGCAGTGAAATAATTTCTCTCAGTTCACAGTTTTAAAATCAGATTTATGTTAGTTAGGTTTAGTTTTAGAATTTAATTTAGGAAATGGTTTGTACAAAGACTCGAATTTGTTGACACTGCAATTAAAGAGGACAACTTTGACAATTCAGAAACAGGCCCCGCCCCGCACCTTCAGTCTTTTGATATCTCATTTAAGATAAGCCATTGATTTTTTTTAAAAGAAGATCTTTTAAGTAATATTTATTATAAGCAGTCCTTTTTTTCTCATGTAACGCGTTGGAACAGCCTTCCGGCACCTTTTTTCTTAGCATGTTCCAAATCAATATAAGCAAAACATTATTTTTATTTTACTCGAAAACATTCAACTGTTTCCTTGATCCGTTCCTTTCCTTGATGACATAATAAAAACAATACCAGGTTCATAGACTTTCTCTGTGGCCAAAACCAGGAGCTTTATGCTCGATTTAATACGCTTTTTGTGTCACGGGAATTTCATCCGCAACGGCTTTGTCACTTTTGTTCATCAAACTCGTTAGAGAACCTTTGACACTTTTATATCCTTTAAAACATGTTGATCAGTGAACACAAGGTTAAGAAGACAAGTTTTCCATGATGAATCTCATATATTCGAGCCTCAGTACGAACGGCATTTTTGTTCGAAGAGATGAGTGTTTGTGATGTCTACATTTTTTCCACACAGCCTTCCAAATCCTAAAATTAACGCAGCAAAGCGAGAGCGATTAACTAAAGACTAGTCCTATCCTTATATTCTTACTCTTTTCGAAAAAAAGAAGGTTTTAGCAACTGAGTAACAAGCAGTTCTTGTAAAAAAACTTATCTTGAGATACCTCCATTAATTAGTCATATGCTCCACACTAGAATGGACATGGATTAGAAAAAAAGCTTGACAAGAAGTGAGTTCCGACACATTTTTGTTTAAATAAAAAACACTGATTATAAGTAATGAAAAATTATAAATACTCTTTCGTTCATTGCCTACAGAAATTTTACAGAAAAAAACATTGATTTGTTTCTGGATTTATCTGTTTTGAAAGGATCAGTTGGTAAAAGGATAAACATATAAAAACAAATTAAAATTGAGTTGGACATAAATGTTATTCGTTCATTGTTTTCCATTCAAAACATGATAAAGAATACCATTTTTTTATTATTATTAGTTATTAACCTGATGTTCACTGGTTGGTGGAGGAAGCACAAATGCTTGAACATTTTTGACTTTCAATGGATTACACATAGTGGAAAATGATGAGCTGACTTCAATGGTACTTGTCAGAGCTTTTTTTTTTAATTTTTTTGGTCGAAAGACAGGTGAGTCATTCTCGGGTGCTCTTTTCATTGATTGCTGCACTACTGCATCAGCATCCACCTCGATTACTTCAACAACCTTGGATCCAATTCTGAAATGGTCAGCAAAGATTGTTTAAGACTTGATAAACTTATACTATAGGTTTGGTGTACAACACGATCAAAAGAAATATTGATACAAATATTAATAACCACAATTCCGTGGAAACGAAAGGCAAAATATGACAAATTCTTTTCTGAAAATTTCGATTAGCAATCACCCTTTTGAAGCTGAGGTGGAAAATGATGAATAATTATGCGCTGCAACGTACTACTCTATTTCCTCCTGAAAATTTACTAAAATCCGCGGAAACCAATGCAATTCTTTATAAAATATAATTGCGAATCGGAAAACAAAGCCAAACGTTAAAATCAACGAAACTGGTTATTCATGCGAATAACAGAAGTTTATTACGAAAATTCATAATCACATTTCAAGTTTGCTCAATAGTTTGTTCTAAGAAGTTCCATTTAGACATTTGACAGCATCTTTTCTTACTGATATATTCGTATTTCGCGTAAATTATCAATTTTCCTAATTTTCATAAATGATAATTTGGCATTTTCAGATGCGTAAGTAATTAAATTTCCTATGGAACTGCATTGTTTTAAACAGCATTTAGCTAATTTTTAGGAAGAAAAAGAGTAGCATACTGTAAAGCAAATTTACCGGACGAGGTAAGAAGAGGGATGTTTAGAATTATCAGAAACAACCTTGGACAACAATCAAGATATCGGTAACCACTTGGCCAGAGTGATTGTCAAATTACTTTAGTACATTTCTTTTAAAGTCTCAAAATTGTGGGGTCATAATGCAAAACGTATTATTTACAAAACTCAAACTTTTCAGTAGTCAAATACGACGAATAACCCTAACAAAATAACATTTGCATAAAAATATGATTTCCAATTTCTTGTAGACATTTTATATTAAAACTAATAGGAGAGATGATTCCTTAGGCTTGTATTACCCTATATGTCTTTAAGATCGAAACATGGTAGGTCTTCAGAGAAAAAAGGTGGTAGAAGAAATAAGTACTTACGTTAATATTTGACCAATTTCTATCTGAAGCGGATTTAGTAAATTTTTGGTGGCCAGAACTAGTTTATCTTCACCCCTTAATATTGCAGTTTTAGTAGAAACCTCGAGAAACCCATCACCTTCCCAAGATTTATGTTTTTTGGTCGACGGTTTACCCCAAACCACTTTATAGATTGTAGTCCCTGTACAATTGGAATTTGCCATGTTATTGGAGTTATCTCTCTGTGGTTCCTGGCAGTTCGGCTTTTGTTCTGTTTGTGTTTTATTAGGAATGTCTTGTTCTTCACCAGAAGTTTTGTGGGTACTCGCTTTATCTATCAAAGCCAATACCTCGGCGATACTTCGTCGGTTTCCTTCTCTAGCTGTGAGCGATCTAGACAGAAGTACGGTTGACTTACGCATTATCAGATATATATTTTTTTAATTCTCAAAATGACACATTTATGTCAGTCAAGAGTACTTGATAAATTCGTCACTTTTGAAAATATTTTTGTAGATCATAGACACACGAAATGTCATAAGATCTTAAAAATGAGCGGGAATTCTTTTCTTTTATTATTTTTAGGCTGATGAATAAAACGTTATTCTACACATTGAAGAGTAAAAATAATTATCACGCATGGCGACATAAAGCGCATCGTATAATATCCTATAAGGCAGTGATTTCTAACCTGGGAGGCGTGGACTATTGCAAAGGGATGCGCGAACAGTCCAAAATATTTATTTTCTCTTTACAACGTATCTTTATTACTATGTGAAATAAAGGATGGGGAAGCGCAAAGTTATTTTTTTCTTCAGAGGGAGGCATAGTAACATAAAGCTTGGAAACCACTGCTATAAGGCGGTTTTTTGTGCCAAAATTAGTTATTAATACCATTCGATTTGAATTTTTTTCCCATGTGAGACATTGTATTTTATGTAAAAATTTGGTTTCGTTTCTTAATTATATAATAAATCATGTGTTGACATTCATAAATTTGCATCTCAAAATATTATATGTAACAACACATTACCCGACAGCAAGAAACACCGGGAGATATATGTGAGCATGAAGTTTCTGAACGAAAAAACTAATTACTCTTATATTGCATAGAGCTGACGGAAAAAGATTTGCTAAAAACTTATGTCTCTAATTCTTAAAACAGTTTTTTTCGATTATTTCCAAGTATGGTAAACCCACAAAAGATAACGGTACGGGAAACGACTATATTATTAATATAACAAAAAAAAATAAGCCCACATTATAAATTCTCTTAGGTCAAATAATGATTTTTTTTTTAAATCTTCATTAATATCATTTTTTTTTTTTAAAATTATAAATATTTCGAGTATAAATAATGAAAAATAAAAAATCGAATATTATTGCTTTCGGCCATATGTGCTAATCATATTATGCCTGTTTAATTTAATCAAAAAATTCAGCCAACAGAAGTTATGAGTATTTTTTTCATAATTATTATTGAGGTTGATTTATTATTTTATTATCCATAAAAATACTGTACTGATAAGTATTTGATAATTGTTTATGGTTGCGTCATTTCAATTCGTGTTTGTGATTACGTTTTGGCCGATAAGCCACGGCAAATGAAATGTGAACGGATCTTTTCAAGTATTTCTTGATTTAAATTGTTGGTGAGTACTTACAAAATATATTTTCAACATTTTTTCAAACCTCTCACCGCCCGCCTCGTAAGAGTTTCTGAATTGTTGTTTATAATACGTCCGATGGACTCTTGTTTATTTTACCTCTATGCTAATAGGCACAGCAAAGGATTCATATATTTATACTTGGTTAATCTAGTTACGCCTGTACTTAGCATGTGTGTGTAGCATTGGATGTTAAAGCGTTTTTCTTTGTCGAATTAATTGTCGTTTTTCTTTCAGAAAAGTTAACGGGTGTTGGCATTTCACGTCAGAAATGGAGGAAGCCATAAATAACATACATGTTATTGAAAACGTAGATAACAATCTGTCGGACTCAGAAATGGACTCCGCTAACCTCAAGAGTGACCAAATTGAACCTTCGAATGACAGTGAAGAGAGTGCTGCACATTTAGTTGATCCCGATCACAGTGAAACTGTTTCCAATGACAACATACCTAAAGTAATTGTCGGCGAAAACACAAATGATCTTGATCGTAATATAGAAGGCATGGAAGTGAAATCATGTGAAGAAATCGCTAATAACACAACTACTCGTGACCTAAATAACATTTCCAATTCAGAGGATGCAGGGAGAGTGATTCACAAGAATTCATTGGAACAACTATGTGCAGAGATTGTTGGTGATACGGATTTGGGAGAAGGCGATATTGAATACCAAAATAATCTTGTTCCAAATTTAAATGAAGCTTCGGTACCTTTAAATGACCAATTAAAAGCATCTGATGGTGAATGTAGCAATATTGAATTGCCAGTAAGTGAAATTCTACCTGAGAATCCTAAAGTGTTACAAGAGTTGGATATTTCTCAACAACTCATGCCTGAAGTAAGCAAACCTCTACTAGATTCTAAAGAAATTGACGTCTCAAATACTGACCAAATTCTTGAAAATAATTTACAATCCGAAGATGTTACAAATCATTCAGATTTATTGACTGAAATGGACACGATTATCAATTCACAAATTGTGCTAGTTCCGAATATACCTTTACCTATTGAAACAATCCCTCCTGTTAAAAATATATCGGTCAAACGTAAAATTGAATATTTGGAATCGAATTCTGACTATAATAACGGCAACACAGCTATTACAACGGATGACGAAATATCTTTAATACACGGAGAACCTCCGGCAGCAGATAATCCAATCATGGATTCTATAAGTGAAAAAAATCTGAAGTTTATTTCTAGGGTGTCAACCCAAGAGATTATTGATGTATATGATAAAAAAGATACTCTTAGGAAAATGCACATGTCTTCTCCGTCATTTTTAAATAACTCAATTGACTTAATAAGAGGCAGTTTGAATTCTGATTTGAACGGCGGTGCAATAAACCTGGGTCAGGATACTGCAGTAATGAATAACTCGCAGTTGTTAGCCATTTTAGAAGAGGGAAACGATCAGATAAATCAGCAAACTTCGACTAAAAATGTAGTGAAGGTCATTAAAAGCGGAAATATTGTCCTCAAACGACGGCCACGTGCGGTCCCTCTAGATCCAGCAGTTGAGGGGCAGATGGCTTTAAAACAACTTAAAGAATTGCCTATTTTAAAAAGAAAAAGTCCTCAGAAAATAAGCCAAATTGTTGACGTTAAAATTCCAAAAACGACAAAGAATTGTATCATTATTAAGAGAGTAAACCCTGTAACAGTACCGCCTGTACCGCAGACTTCCGAAAATTGTGACCCATTAAAAACTACCCCTGCCATGAAAACATACAGTAAAAAAGCATCCAAGAGTGATATATCTGATTTGATGGCTGATTGGGATGATGAAAAACCCGAAGAACAAATCGATGATTCCCTATGTTCTAAAAACGATAGTGCTATGTCAGATAATTCTATTAATACCTCCAAAACAACAGTCGTCAAAAAACCTGATGTCTTGCATACACAGAGAGTGTCAAGAATAATAAAGAAAAAAATTATCTTTGACCCTGACAATCCTGATACTTTCAAATATGCAGCGGCCATAATTAAAAAAGATAAAACACAGGTGCGTAATTTAAACGAGTCTCCTAAACTATCGACGCATAAACTGGAATCGATTAAACCCGCTGTTGAATCTGAAATCAAGAAGCTTTCAAGTAAAGCGGAACCAGTACTCATTTCAAACAAAATGTCGGCAGATAAAATGACTTCTGCCGAAGTTGTATTAAATAAGCCAAAAGTGGGAAGACCAAGATTGGGAAAGACTCCTAACAAAATCATTCTTCCCATTTCTCAGTTAGAAAAACCGAGAAAACAAACTAGTCCTATTTTGACCCCGAGTAAAAAAAAGAAAATGACTGAAGTTGACAGACTTTTAATGGACGAAGGAGCTTTAAATATGCTGTATCAAGTTGAAATGAGTAATAACAATTCGGAAACTGCGGAAATAGAGGAAATACGACCCAACAAGAAATCTATGATATCCATTTCGAAAGAAAAGAAAAATATGATATCGAAAGCGAAGATAATTAAGAGAGCCGTGTTCAGTTTGACGAAGAGTGATGATCCGTCTAAAGTACTAAAAGTATTCCGATCTAGAAAAGAGGGTACACCGAAAACTAACAGATTACGCAGCGGGATGCAATCGCCGACGATGAGTGAAATCTCTGTATCGGGATCTGTTGCCGACGAATCTAGAATTATTCGCAGACATTCCTCGTCGTCGTTCTCAAGCGGATGCCTTTCGCCTCGACCTTCATCTCCCGAAAATGTCACCAGACTAAACTCGACTCAATCGGACGAATCGTACCAAATAGCCAACGACTCGGGAATACAAAACTCCACTCCGTTAAATTCAAAAAGTTCATTCGAGAATATCGTTCCTGTTCCTATGTCGGTTAGCAAAATAAAACGCCGAGGGAGACCGCCTAATTCTCATACTGGCAAGCAGAAGAAGACAACTGATGAATCAGAACCCACTTACCAGAGGAAGACTGTTTTGCCAATGTCTGGACTCTCAGTCTTCGATTCATTCACGCAGTTGTCTCTGCAAATAGGCGATGACCGTGTTGCCCGCATTATTGTCCAGCCAACCGGCAATACAGAAGAACTCTACGATATCCAGGTGATATTTTTAATTTAAAATGAAATTATTTGGTCTTTGATTACCTTTTTAAAGCTATTGCAGTTTTTAACTTAAGTGGCAATAGCTTGTTAAGAATCGCTATTTCTGAACATTAAAAAAATAATAAACTTTATTTTTCTTGTGGTTTAAGGTTTTGAAAGAATTGGCTACTGCTATACGAGTATCCAACCAAGCAGGTGCGTTGCTTCTAACTTCTGAAACTGGAAATTTGTGCTCAGGGTTGGATCTACGCTGCGTCATACAGCCTACAGTTCAACTTCAGAGAGAAAATGCAGAAAATATTCTTTCAGCTTTCAGGTTTGAAGATTTCCACCTTATTACTATGTATTCCTGTTAAATTTTATTGTTTGTATGTATTAGAGGTCTGCACGAGCCCGGGCTTGGGCCCCGGACATCTTTAGGCGCTGGTCTACAATTAACGCTGTAGGTCATGTACTTCGTGATGTCGTACACAGTGCTCACTATGAAAATGAACTAGTGTGGTCTCGTTATCGTTTGTAGCATATCTAGCATCAGGTAATGCTGCATGCGGCGTTAATTGTAGACTGAGGCCTTGAAGAAATACGATGATTGTAGGAAAGTCACTAAATCCAAAAATATATTTTTTTAAATTATTTAATCTGATTTTTTTTTATATTGAATCCATCCAAAGATTTTTGCTGAAGCTCATCAAAACTAGACTTTGTACTAAACTTTCTTATCATTAAGACAATTAATTCGCAGATCTCGATGTTATTAGCAAGATTTCCACTCCACTTTTCAACAGATGGCGTTCTTACAGTTAAAACTGCACTGCAAACTAGTGCATCACTTAGATGTGCCCACCCAGTAAGAGCTGTAAATCCGTAAAGTTATAAAGAGATTCGGTAGTCAGCACATCCACATGCTACATATATATGTAGGGTGTTAATAAATATTCTAAAAATTATGATCTGACTCATGTATCAAAATAAACTGACCGGTCCGACCACAATTTATTACTTTTCTGTTGTGCGTGTGCCGCTTTATAACTCACTTTAAATAATTTATTCAGGGAGCTAGCGGTGGCGATGTGTGAATGCGAATGCGGGATAGTGAGCGGCGTGGACGGAGCTTGCAGCGGAATAGGCGTGCCCCTTCTCACCCTCTCAGACTTGGCGCTGGCCTCCGACCGAGCGACATTCTGTGCAGCACCTAGATCCAGAAGACCGATGCCTCCAGAAGGTGGCGCTCTGCTTGCCAGACCACAGTCCTTGCCTCCGCAACTTGTTAGTAACACATTTATTATATCACATTATTATCGTGATTTTCAGTATTTTCCACAAAATACAATCAATATATATGAGACGTCTTTTCTTTCTAAAAGCAACATTCAATATCATTTATAGTTTCTATAATATTCTACCATTCATTTCTGTGTTTGATTTCTGTCTTTAAAAAACGTAAACTGCAATATTTCAAACATAAGTGTTCCAAAAAAAGATTTCTCCATTACTAGGTGTATCTCGACAGAGTAAAAGCTTAGTTGCAATTTGGATAATGAAACTTTAAAATAACACTGAAGACACTTGCTATATTTATTGCATTCTATATTAACCCTTTGCTTACCAAGTGGTGATTTAGGACTCGCGTTAATGTGATATAAAATTACCTATGGAAAGATATTGACATAATAATTGTTCCAATGACAGTCAACACTCTTATCTGTCCTATGGTAGTAAAAACATATCGACTGTGGAAAGGAAAAAAGACGTAACCCTCAGTTTTTCAAAACAGCACGTAACCCACAATGCCAGCTTTTTTCCATAATCACAATGTATCAAACTTGATACACGTTCTATCAAAAGGATGCATGCTAAAAATGCCGAATTAGTATCTAAATTTACCTTTTATGTTTGAAAAAGATGACCTTGTAAAAAATTAAAACCAAGAAAAAAGACTGAAATAAAGGTTTTTCTTAGACAATTTCTTTAATTAATATTAGATTATGTCAATTAAACACCAGTTAAGAAGTCTCCGTGCACTTCAAGGCTGTGTATAATTCATAATTTATATATGGCCCAAAATCATCAGAACACGTTTTTTGCACCTCCTGTAAAATTTGATATGTGTGGGTTACGTCCTTTTTCCTTCCACAGTATATATATATATATATTTTACATAGTTTTATTATTGTTGAAACATCGATATAAACACCATATTTATTTAGGAATCTAACATTGACATTTCAATCGATAGTTTTGTCTCTTAAAATATTTCTTGCTCTCGGCGTTAATTTCATATTTTTTGTTGTTTTTTTTTTGAGTCGAGTGTTTTACTTTCAGAGTCGAGAGCTGGTTCTTTGTGGTCGCAAACTGACGGCTTCTGAAGCACTTCAGCGGGGTCTGGTGTCTCGTACGCTTTGGCCTGACCGTTTTCTCGAAGAAATCAAATCTATCGCAGCCGATCTCACAACTCACCCACCGGAGGTAATTGTTTCAACTCCAAAAAAATCCATTTACAGCCAGTGTCTTGTACAAATCTGGTCAAAATGAGGGGGAGTAATATTCAACCCATTCATTTTTTGCAATGCTTTGTCTCAAAACTTTAATCCCTCCTAAACATAAACATGTTATATCATTATATTTTCAAAAACTCAGAAATAAATCACCACTCAAAGGCTTAATTTTTAATCTATATCCACTCACAATGTGGAGCCCTTCTAATAGAGGTATCTCTGCAGATTTTCGACAAGAACTGCTTGTCACTGAGTTGCTCAACCACTCTTTTTTGAAGAGAACAGTAGGAAAAACAGAGCTAGGACAGGAATAGTGGTTAACTATTCGCTCTCGCTACGTCCTGTTATTTTAGGATTGGAAGGCTGAGAGGGAATTTGATAATTGCAAACACCCATGCTTTCAAACAGATAACAATAAATATATTGAAAAATACTGTTCATACTGAGACTCCAATCCGTGAGAATCACGAAAGTAAAAAACGTTGACTAAAGGAATAATTAATACATAATATTTAATTGTTTTCAGTGTTTCAAAATAATGAAAAGCGTCCTACGTCGAGGAGAGTCAGATTCAGTCGCGGCCGCTTTGCTGCACGAAGGGAAGATGCTCACTGACTTCTGGTGCTCGACTGAGGGTCAAGAGGCTATTCAAAAGACTCACGCGCATCTCTGACGGCAGAGTCGTCCCGCATCTCCCGTCACAAGTAATGACGCTGCAAATAGTCCTAAGAAAAGCTGCGCTGCCAAATTAACCGTTGACATCACACGGCTGGCGTGAACTGTTTTTATTGTACAAATCCACTTGGGCCTTCTGTCTTATTCTAAACTTCGGAGGCAAATTAAATGAATCGTCTACGCGTTATCTACGGATAGATGAAGCCATCGGTCATCTAGCTGTAATGGCTGAGTTATACAAATCAATATGTAAATAAATTAATCACAGATGCGTTAGTACAATGGTGATGGATGCACTATGATTTTTTTTAATGTTATTGACTTATTAGCTTTTATTTTATTCAATCAATTTAGTGGGCATTATTCATTTTTGCAGTATTTTATCAATGTAATAATTTTTAAGTTATATTTAATCCCGAGCACAGATCTATGTCTAGTAAAGTTTTTCTTTCATTTAAGTGACGGCATATTCTTTTATTATTTAAAATTCACGGTGATAACTCTTTGAACACATTTGTAATTTGATTTTATGATACATAAAATGGGTTGCTCGTGCAGCTTACTGCGTTTATTAAAATGAAAATTTTATTTGAGAGTAACTTCTTAAATACCAACAGAAAACAAACATCTCATTAGTAGAGTGATTTGATTAAATTTTGGTCAGGTATTGCTATTCAAAAAATAATTTTGCATATGTACATTAATTTAATTACAGTATATGCTGCTTGGCTATATTAATTCAAGATTTTTAGGCAAGAGGCTATAATAATTGGTGATCAATAATTTCCTTACAATTATCATAATGTTTATCTTAATGCTCATTCATACAGATGCTAAAAGCATCGCGTTTCAAAAGCTAACGCCTAAATTTTAATTTGTACACTGAGGCAGGTTTTGTATAGATTTTGAAATAATCCTTTGATCACCTACGAAGGGTTATAATAACTCTCAAACTTCCGATTGAGTATTGCGACTCCTTTTCTACTCATGTCATTGTTGAATAACTGTTCAATTCTTCTTAAGTTTATCTTAAGTAATTAGATACTCGAATATTCGGCGAATTGGCAATTTTCTGTAATAATGCCAAATATTTCATTTAATATTTGTACTTTTTTCTGGTAAATTACTAGCCGCCGCTGTATAAAATCTGTTCCATTTCTTACATCACAAAAATTTATCATCCTGTAAAGTCCTCTATTGATAAGCATATATTGATGGTTATACTATATAATGTGCACAAGCATCAATGGCGTGGAAATGCTTTTTACAGTCAGACCCGGGAGGAACACTGTCGAGCATCCAATAATATGACGCCCTGCAAATGCTGGCTAGTTGCGCCGATGCTAGCTCTCATTTAGAATGAGTCTAAATTACATCATTCTATTGTAATATACGAAACAAAAATATATGTAATGAATGTTTACTGTTCTACAAATAGAAAAAGTATATTTTTGTTACTTTATAATGTCATGTATATATTTATGTATTGTTTTTTTTTGTGTAGTTTTAAATGATTTAAGACTGACGAATCATTTTAAATTTAAAAAAATATGTATCAGGATTTTTGTTCTGCCAAACAAGTCTGTTTGTCAGTGTACTAGCGGAATGTGTTAATTCAAAAGCCAGCTGTTTCAAATCATGAATGCTGATAGGTAGATTTTAACATGACGTATCTACTGAAAAAACAAGTTCAACCATATTCTGTGTATTTTTACATAATTGAACATAATATTGAATTCAAGTCCATTCTGTTCTGCAAAAAAAAACTATAAATAACTTAATGCTTTTGAATATGTGGATTAAATTCGTTCGTCACTATAGAATTTCATGAAGTGTTTGGAACAATAAGGAATAGTTATATGTAGTGCAAAAATAGAGATGTTAAAATTTCACAATTATCGAAAATTACGATAATCTCAGAACAAGAAATTTTGACTTCGCCTTCTGCCAGTATGCTGACAAAATATGGTGTACTTTCAAAATTTGATGTCAGCCTTTGTGTAAGTAAAATAATATTGTTTGGTTGTTTTTCACTGCAAAATTATCATTGACAACATTGAACAGTATCTATATCATTTTGTTTAAATTTAGATGACGGAAATTGGTTTTGATAAACCTGCAGCAATTTTTATCAAATAACTTTTACAATAATTGGTAAAATATCCAATATCTCTGTAAAATCCTGTAATTTTGATTGGTGCTTATCAAAGCGTATAATTTTCACGGCTATGTGTTCTATATGTGAGGAGTAACAATTTTAGAGATCTAGTAAACTATTATAAGTGACGTACTACGTTCTATTTACTACTTTGTCTCCTGACAGGTTTGATACTGTTGCCATAATTTATAAACACAGTACTGTGCCTTGTTAACCCTATCGATGAGGTGGGCATTGTGATGCCAAAACAAATTGATTTTATGCTGTGCTAGATATCTGCTAATATTCATCACTTGCTTTCAACTAAACATGAGTAATTCAACTGTTGGCTTTTTGTTTTTAAATATTGTTAAACATCTCAACTGACAATTTTTAATAACCGATCATAAACATGTCGAGTGAAAGTAGTTATTTCACAATAAAATCTTCCACGCGAATAAATTCAAAACGTATTTTAACTTCATATAAAAATTGCAGAGGTAGATTAGTCCTTCTGGCTGTAAGCTTGCAAGGCTCGATTCGAGTAATCAAATATGATGATTTGAGGAGTGTTTTTTTGTCACTTAGATTTATAATTTTGCAATAGGTTTGTAATAATGAATATTCCAAAAGAAAAAACGGTTTATTTCTATTTATCATCAAGTTATCATCGGTTTGCTGCAAGATGTCATTAATTGACAATTTGGTCAAAACTGATTTACATTAACCAAATTGTTTTATTTTTATTTTGCACAAACTCTCTTGGTGTCTATTATTCCAATATGGTTCGATGACATACCTTTAAAATTATTATGTCACATATTTCATGTACATACCGGAATGAATGACTTGCATCAAACCGACGATATTGCTTGTATCTGTTATTTTATAGATCTACTATCATAAACAACTGGTTATAATTCTTTCACTAACATTATGTTGAATTCAATTTTTACAATTTTATTTAAAACCTAATTGTTTGAAATAATCCTAAATATTTTTTGGCCGCCAGTATTAACGTGGCACTGTTCAAGTTGATTTTACTTGAACAATGCCACGTTAAATTATAGTAAGAGACATCATTGACAAAATGAAGTCATGCGATTATACAGTAATCGATAAACTTAGAAAGACCTATATTATATAATCGATTCGTATTCTTGTAACTATTAAAAAATGGTTTTGTTTTGGTACCTTGCAAAAGCATTTTTGTTTTGCTATTATTAAAGAGCCAGATATCAGAAATATTTTATCTCATCTTTAAAAATTACAACTACTTTTTTTTGTTGATGTTTCAAATTTTATTTGTTTTTCAAATTCATATTTTATATCACCCACAGCTTATTTTATATCTTTCAAATAAAATACAACTTCTATATTTCTTATTGTATCATCTTTTCATCTTTCTGTAGATAGCCCAATTGATAAATCAGATTGTTTTATTAGAATTAAGAGATATATTTTCATTTGATGATGTCTGTCATTCAAACATTGTATCATTTTTAGCTTTGTTAAGTTTCATTACATATATATAAATAAATATATATATATTTATAGCATAACTGCGATTACAGGCAAGGAAACTTCACAAAATATCATCTGCACTTAATCTGTTGTAAATAACTGCATAATTACATGGTTCTGCATACTTAATGCATACTTCGAATATTTAACTGTAAGAACATATTACTTCAACAGCAATAGTGTAACCCTCACCGTAATGAGTTTAATTCCGAAAATTGGGAGTCAAAAACTGAATTGTATTACCGTTCACTGCTTTATTTATTTCAAACAATTTCTCACGAGTACAGAAGGTTATAAATGATCCAAACATTCGCTCTATTGTAAAAAACCGTGTAAAAATAGCGATCAATAATTTTTCAAATACAATTGGCACCATAATTGTCCAATCTTTGATTCAACTTGTGAAAATATATAGAAACCATATAGTTTTTCGTGTGAATAATTAAAATACGCAGATTTCATAAAAAACATTGGATTGAAGAATGATCAATGAGGCTTTTTTCTGTACTTTAAAAATTTATCTCCAAGACTCGTAAACAAACGAACAATTGAGCCTCTGAGAGGTGAAGTGAGTGGTATTTTAGGAAAAAAATAGTTAGATGCGTCTTATAGAGAAGTGAGCTTAGTAAATACATACTGCAAAAGTGTTATCTCCCTAATATAAAAATATTTAATCCACCAAAACACCAAGTTAAGACGTGATTGTACTTGAGAGTCCAATAAAAAAGTTTTACCATTTTACTACTTGGCTCACTTCACCTCTCGACTGTATTTAAAGGCGTTGAAAACACTTATAATAATTAATGTCTAGTTTTTGGAATTCCACACATTTGTTGGCACCCTGTCAGAATATCATGGTTGGGAAAACAAAATTTGTCAAACCAGTTTAATTTACTACAAAATTTGTTTTTCAGAGTTTTTTAAAGTAATCTATTTTTAAATAAAAAGGTTAAAATTTACGTATTCTTTGAATACTTTTCAACAATTTTTTTTTATTATATGAAAACAAATAATAAACGAACTTTATTGCTTAAATTTACGCTAAGAGAAATTCTAAATGTTGATAATCATACGGTAGTTAATTGTAAATATGTCGGTAAAAGCCTGTGTGGCTTTTCTAATGTGTAAAAGGATCTAGATCAGCGGTTCCCATGTGCGGCCATCAAAAGTAAAGTTTCTTTTTTGTAAATGCAACTATTTTTATCATCTCAATAGGACCACTGATGTTTATAATGCGGTCACAGTGAAATTTCACGTGAGAACCACCGATCTAGACACTTGTTTTGTATGATTATTAATAGCTGAAAATATGAGAATTGTACCCTCTTGTCTTTCCAATCTAGATATGCCTGATGAAACATATTCACAATGTATTGTCGATAGTTGTCTTGCGTGGGCACCGTGAGAAACCTGTTTGTAATGTAATAAAACATTTTAGTTAAGTAAATCTTTTAGTAGATGGCGTTTCTAGCTATGAAGTCATAAATTTATGTTTAAGTTACTGATTTTATTTATAGTTTTTACAAAATTAATAAATATATCGCTATTTTTGTAAATGAAAAAATATGAACGTTCTAAAATGTACCATGTACATTGTGCAGAGTCGTTTGAAATTATTATAAATCTCGCAAATGATAAAAATATTGCGATGTCGTGATTTAGTTAATTCATCTTATCGCGAATGAATGGTATTAATTTAAAAATTTCAACTGTACCAAATATAGACTTCTTTTAAAGGTAAAAAGACGCAGGATAAAGTTACTTGTGTGTTATAACCTACTGTTTTTTTTTTCATCATTTTTTGTATTTTAGATAATGTTAAATGTTTTTATTCATATGACATTAGTTGACACAATAAAGGTTTATAACAGTCGCAATTGTTTTTTTTTAAGGTTGATAAAATTTTGGTGTTTCCCAAAGTTGTTGCGGTAATGTCATAGAAGCTGAGAATCCATAAACTTGTTTAAAATCAGAACCACAGTAATTAATTTGTTTTAACAAAAGATATTGTTACCGTAATGTAATAATAAAAATAAAACAATTTTTACGATTATGATTTAATGCATGTTTGTACACTTTTAAAATAAAATCACATTCAGTGTTCTGTGGGATTTAAAACTGTGAGTATAGTGGTCTCCGAAAGCTGAAAGGTTGGCGATCGCTGCTATAGTTGAATGGTCTACATACTTGAACCTTCATTGTTTGTATGTTGTTTAGGCTTACATTACCTCGAATCCCCGACAATTTCATGAATTGTTTTTTATTAAATTTATGTATTTGCCACTTTTAAGGTTTGAATGCTCGGCGGGGGGGGGAATACATTTTTTTTTGTACTAATTCCACAATTTTATAAAATGCGCATATCATTAGTTGTAGGAGCGGTATTGTGCATCTTTGGTTAAGAAATAGTTGTCAGAACTAAATCAATTCTTTTATAGCGGATTTATTTCATGACTACAGCCCTGGTGACAATACGAGGTCTCTTATATTTGTGATCCTAAGACTAATAATCCAGGACCGTAGGAAATCCACTTGTCCAAAAAAATGTGAAAAAATACCACTTTATCAACATAATTCAATATTGTTTTGAAAATCAGCGATTGTTATAAGTTTGTGGAGGATTCTTCAAGCAGACAGCCTAAATCTCGCAATGCATATTTTACCTATTATACTATATAGTTGATATTATATTAGATATTTTGGCATTTCCACCGAATGGAGGACTACTTTAAGAGTAAGTATTTAATTTGGTCTGTTGCTAGTAGGGCTTATACAAAAACCTACTTTTGAAAAAACCGGTTTTCGAATGTCAATGTTTTTTGAAAACCGGTTTTATCCAGTTTTCGAAGTTTTACAAAAAATGGATAATTCAATTATAATAGCGATTAAGCCATCAAATAAAAGATCCAAAGTTTCTGTCCTTTTGTTTATAGACTTGTTCATGGAAAATTCGGCACAACCGGTTACGAAGTTGAAAAACCAGTTTTCAAATGTCACAAATTTTTCCAAAAAACCGACAAGCCCTAGTTGCTAGTCAACCGTGTTCTCCACGCTCTGTTTTCATTCTTGTGTGATATGACAAAATGATGAAATGGAACAAGGTTATTAAAACTATTTGTTAAATATTTATAAATTTATTTGGTTGAATACGTACATATATTCATTTAATAAAAAAAACATTAAAGGCATAGGAATATCTCCACTTATAACAATACAAAATATATTTTAAAACGCAATATAGACTGGAAGGTTTCAGTTTATTCTTAATTTCTTCCACTCGTTGATCAACTTTAACGACAGCACAATGGTGTCATTCATAAATATGTGGTTTTAAAGATTCATTCAGAAGAAATTTCATAGCAGAGTTACTCAAAGCAACTATAATTTCAACATCATGACTTTGTGATTTATAACGATATTAATTTTGTAACTCGTATATTTTTTAGAATATGTATTATAAGGTTTTACTAGACATAAATTCATATTGGGAAAGTATATTAATTGGAATGAGACTTTCTATAATACTCTTTGGTGTGTTCGAGACTTCACAAAACATTTCCAAAAATCGAAGACCCACAGAAACCTCTGGTGGTAGTTCAGGTAGTTTAAGGCTGTAAGCAGAAGACAAAATAATATATAAAAGTCGTCTCAATAGACTTCAACTCAAAAGACAATAGTTTATTGTAAATCAAAAATAAAAACATTCAATATTAATAATTCTAATATTCATTTGTTCTTTGTAAACAGTGAGTTTACAAAAGAAAAAACTGTAGTGTTACAAAGTCTATATCCAGCTTCCCTGAATGTAGCTAGTATTTCCTTGAATACGTTGAATGACTCCTCGTAGAGCAATTTGAATAGTGAAGACAAAAAATTCTGAAAAAGCTACAGTAGTCATGTGTCGTGTAAGAACGGCAGAAAGCAAAATGCACCCTGCACCAAAACACAGCTGGCGTTCAAACGTATTACTATTTTTTGATATGGGATCGTTCTTACAATATTTTTTGATGGAAATACGCAGGTAATTTAATGTGATTGACTTGAAACATTTAAAAATCGCTCAGTATTTGAATTATTACACAGGGTTCAAAGCACGTTTTCTCTTTACTATGTGCTGCCACTGCTGCTTCCGTTCCTATCATTCAGCGCAATACGGCTTAAGTCAATGATTTGTTATAGAAAAAATGAAGTCATTTTAATATCACAAACCGTGGAGGTTTTACGAATTAAATTGACAAATTTCGTCTCTCTTCACAGCTCACATCAAGCACAAGAGTCATACTAATTTGCATATTATTTTCATCCTAGCTGTACATATAACATTACATATATTTACCAAAGTCAAAAATTGTATTGAGAATATGTATTTTTTTAACTATAAAATTTTGATACTGGGGGTATGATGATTTTTAAAGCGTTGAAGTGTAGCATGGCACAAATACGGTTGGGAAACACTAGCTTATAGCTTTCAATAGATTATAAAAATGGAGTTCTAACAAGTAAATGCCAATTCAATCAATACCTCAATCCTCCTTCGGTCTGCGTTGTGATACGCTCACATAACAATATCAAAAACTGCATCTTGACATCAGGGTGATATTGATGGATGAGACTCGATACTCCTGTCACAAACGGAGCTCCGTCCATAGGATCAGCAGTACGCTTTGCAGTAAGGCACCCTGAATATAACATAAAATGTATTATCATCTAAAATTGGGAATGAAATCGGATCACATGTAATTCTTCCATGATATTTATTTTGCTTCGTTTTTTCCTAATTGTTAATTAAGAGAAAAAAAACATTTGGCTATTCTTAAATTGGAAAATCATACGACATAAATTCGATGAGAATTTTATAGGTCATTTGTACTTTAAAAGATACATCACAAACAAACTGACCAACTAGACCACATAGGGTAACAAAATTGTTGAATCTTTGTTTTTTTAAATAGTTTTCACCAACCGAGAATTGATAACGATTTTATGAGTCATATTTCTCCATCATATGGATAAACCAAGGGAAAGATTTAGATTTCAAATTATTTTTCCTAAAATATTTTTTTCTCTCAATGGTGGAGCATGTGAACAGTTGTTTTTTTATGATAACTGCATGCTATTCAGTCGATCAATCTTTTAAAAATAAAAGGATGAGGCTAAGAAAAAGGTAATCATTCTCCATACATATTGTTTCCAGTGTCGGATCCCTGC
Organism: Himalopsyche anomala; assembly: GCA_031772345.1. Classification (NCBI taxonomy): domain Eukaryota; kingdom Metazoa; phylum Arthropoda; class Insecta; order Trichoptera; family Rhyacophilidae; genus Himalopsyche; species Himalopsyche anomala. Next base: position 25,190,086 of record CM062831.1, on the reverse strand, counting down.
GAAGAAAATGTAAATATCACAGACATCCATATCTTTAAGCACAATTCCATAAATCGGTTGAATATAATCAATATATGAAAGTTCTTTTCAGAGATTTAAGTCAGGGCTCTGGAGTCGGAGTCGTGAAAAATTAGCAGCTCGAAAAATTTAAAAAAAAAAAAAATATTTGTATTCAAACCACAATAGTCCATAGTGTTGACATTGCATGCTTTGCTGACTAAAGATGATCTGATGGAATACATATATATCTAAAAATTAAATTAGTCGGATTCGTTTTTTTATTTTGAAGCTGGAGTCGGAGTCAAAGTCATTTTTTTTACACGACTTTACAGCCCTGATTTAAGTCCATGAACAACACAACCAAAGAGGACAAACGCATAACGTATGGTACAGCTTAAAATCAATAATGGTATTGCTATCCAAAAACAAGGTCTTATTTACCAATATTTTGATAGAAAGCCAACTTCGGTAAGTTACCAATCACAGTTAAAAATATATTCTTGGCAATGCCTTCTCTGCTCGCCATTTTAACATATATTGTAGAACACGGATGACTGATTCCTGCTCTCTGCATGAGCTCGTTAACTTCCAAAAGAAATTCCTGATGAGGATAGGGCTTCCCACTTTCATACTTTGATTTCATATCATTCATTATGGCTCTGAAATGAAGATAAAAAAAAATCATTCAAATACTATAAATCTACAGCAAGCATGTCAAACTCGCAGCCACCAAATATATATTTCTATCTCAGCAAGGGATTCCAATACCCGTATTACAAAAAAGTTTACATAAAGCAAAAAATACCACCAATTGGAATCCAATACCGGGCGAGTAAATCAAAATCGGTATTTTCATATATTGTTCCATACATAAAAAATACTGTCATTTAAAAATATACATAATCTTAAAAAAGTGATTTTAATAAACAACATAAACAGAATAATAACAGTACATCATTAAAAATATATACTATAAATGTATCGATTTATTAAATTAAAATATGTCCTTCAATGTTGGAATCACTCAACCTTGATAGGATCTTCGTGCAAATAAGTCCAGCTGCAGAAAAAGCTCTCTCAAATTCAACAAATATTTGACCTAATGAAGGTATCTCAACAAAGACTTTTCTAGTAGAACTGCCTGTTACTTAGGTGCTTAACTTCTTTATTTTTTAAAGATAGTCGTCATAGAAAAGATAGGGCTAGGACAAGAGTAGTGGTTAGATAATTGCTCTCGTTATACCCTGTTATTTTAGGATTGAAAGAGTGGGAAAGAATATTCAGACATCACAAACACCAATGCCTTCGCATAGAACAGAAATTGATTTCTAAAAAATGCTGTTCATACTGGGATTATTGCTAAAAATTCGCTCGCAACAGAATCTGTTAAAAAACAGTTCTACTAATAAATGGCAAAAATTAAATATAATGTGCGTCAAGATTGAGAACTACTTGACTAAGTGAAAGGCATGATTGGTTATAAGCTTACTTATCAACAGCTTCCAGAGCAGCTTGCAGTCGGCACGAATCAAACTTGCAAGACGTGTTTAACTGGTGCACACCATGCTCAGCTAGAAGTAAGCAAGTTCCGACATCCAAAATCCAATCGGTAAGCTGTTGATGACTCTGATGACCGGAAGCGTTCGATCCCGCCATGGCTGACAGGGCTTTTGCCAGTCTATCGAGACGGGCTGTCAAATGCGCAGCTAATAGTCGAGTGACTCCCCTCAGCCCAGCCGCTCCTGTTGCACAATATATTCCTCGAAATATGGCAGGAGATATGGTTTCGTGGTGAGATTTAGCGTCGAACCAAGCACTGTTGTGTTTTACATAAACTGTGCCTCTGAAAATTATAATTTATGTTTTAAAAAGATAATATATATCATACAAGAATTCAATGAATTGTAGAGACTGTAGACAAGCAATCAACAACATATTCGAAATTGTAGTCCAATATTCTATCTTAATTATTATATCTTCTGTTGAGATGTCTCAATTATGGCTATATGCGCCACACAGGGAAGGGACATAGTAAAAAATAATCAATGAATGTATATTTGGGGAATCTTTAATGAGATGAAAGCTAATACATGATCTTTTGTACAATAATTTGATGATTAATATTTGACCAATAAAATTAATTCTTTGTTTTCAGTAATTTATTTTAAGTTTTAGTTCCATTTATACTGCCACAGCAAAAATAGAAGACAGCATATAACAATGAAATAAAGAATAATTAAAATAAACCAAACCAATCACCACAAATATAGTGAAAATTTTGTGTATATCCAATATATGAAAAATACGTATTCTCACATAATGTAAAAGCAAACAAAACAGACATCAGATAGTATTAGAAATAATAATATCACAATTAGAGGATAAGCGTTGAACAATTGACTCCGCCTGTTATCAAGGAGATGATTGTTTATACAGTTTTCATTTTATCAGATTTGATTGACAAAGAGAAGGCATGTGATAATTAAATAAAATCCAGCGATAAGATAGATTCACAATTTTGCAAATCTAACTGTAAGAATTGAGTTACTGAATCATTCATATTACTTACTTAGGATCAGCAAGACTGTAAATGTCTTGAACAAGACACCCAAACATATTTGGTTGATGTGTGAATCCGGAGCTGGAATCTTTCAGATGACGAAGCTTGCTGCACTCTTCATCAACAGCTTCGCCGATTATTTTTGATACCTAAAAGTAATATTTATTTAAAACGATAAATAAATATAATAAAAACAATTAGGTGGAAACTTTGTTGTAATTTATTTTCAAAATAACATACTAATTGGCAATATCTCAAATAAATGACACAATGATTCTCTCTTATTACCTCTTCTTGCCAAATCTTCAAGCCGTGTATATTAATATAATCCTGTATGTATTCGAACGATCTCCGGTAGCCGTCCATATGTTTGGCAAGTTGCAACAGCCTGGCGGCCAGTGTAATTCCATTTCTGCTCCCACTCGGAGCCAAAGCAGTCTCGAGTCTTGCTTTAACGAGCCTCGATACTTCACGTCTTATACCGTCTTCCAGAAGCTGTTTCGGATCTATGCAGATTACGCCAACAAGTGTACTCCTCATTTTTAAAATGCCTGAAAAGCAAGATGGCTTAGAATGGTGAAATAAAATTTAATTAATAAGTTTTAGTTAATTACCCTTTTTAACACCAGATCAGTGTAAGCACAAACAAAGAAATATCATGAGTTTATGTTTACTGTGTGGTGCTGTGAGGCGTTTAATACAGTCTAAATGCATCAACAAACCAACACACCAAGCATATGAGGGTTAACACAAAAGAACCTTCATCTATCATTCTCCAATTTATCATTTTGCATTTTAATTCTTCTTTTATGACCAATTATCAAGTGTGTGATAAATTAAATTTGTTCTTTTACAAACAACGCATCATTACTAAGTTATGTTTGCTTAATGACTTTAAAAAAACTTGTAATTACACGTAGCAGGATCATGTAATAGATGTTATTGATGAATGTTAAAGAAATGAAAAAATAAATGGAAAACTTCAATTATCTCTCAACTAAAGAGATATAACTTACCGCTAGTGAAAACAGATACTGAATGTGTCAGTTTTGCCACCTCCATTCTCTCATCTAGTTGAGCAAACTCCTTCAATTTGTCCTTATCTAGTCTCGTTGGCAATTCTCTGATCACCGAAGTTTGCAACTCGATTATCCTCTCCAAGAGACTGAATACGGTTTCCGGAATGATTTGCAAAACTTCCCTGACGTATGCGACTAGTTCGTTGCTGTAATACTGTGACACCGATAGAAGATCAGCACTGCCCGCTTGATTGATCCGCATCAACGGGATTTCTAATGCAGAAGCAAGCTTCAAGAAAACAGCGCGGAGATGGGAAACTAGTGTCGGGTCTTTTTTCAATGCTTCCCGGCCCAACGTAGTAAATGATCTTGCGGCATACCAACCGTAGCTTAAATCGGCATATATTTGTAAGGAAACGAGGCTTTTTTCCGTTAACCAACCTCCTCGCATCATATCGTGAAGTCCTTCTCTGCATTCGCTCAACCATTGTTTCACCTGCATTATATCGTGGAGCTGATGAAACTCCTGCACGTATTCTAAGCCGTGAATTAATCCACCGATTTCTTTGCTCGACACACCCATATCTTCATATTTGAGGCTATCTATTTGTAGCTTGATTGTTTTAAACCATTTGGCGAGACCTTCATTCTCTGTCACTCTCAGCAGAGGCTTTTCGCCAGAAAACGCTTCGCTCAATTCGACAATTCTCTGACCGACTTCACTTTTTTGTTTCTCCCATTTTTTTTCTCTATTGTTCAGCAAATTCTTCAAGATCTCCTTCACACGCAACTCCATAAGAGATGTGTTGATCAACAGTTGAAAGAGATCCATCGCTTGATATTTGGAATCCAGAATGATTTGATCCCTAACCTGTTTACTTTTCTTTGTGTTATCATACTGAATGACAGTGGGATTCGCATGTAACATTACCCATTTCAATGTTACATTACATGCCCGGATCAGATTCAAGACTTTCTTAACGTCCTCCATGACTTTTTTCTCTTCTAAAGCTCCTTCTTGAAGTAACCGAGCCGTTTCCGCAGTAAGTTCTCTCATTTGGGTTGAATACTTTAGTGAAAGATCTTTAATATTCTTAGAGGTAAGTGTATTCACCAACGCAGACTTTGCAGCTTTGTAAGGCTCCCATATTTCGATCAGATTTAGAGTTATTCCCATATAAACAGAAACAATCCAATTATCTGGAAAATATTTATCAACAATTTCTCTCATCTTAGAAGATTCAGATACAAGCGTGTTGGGAGAAAAGAAAAGGCAGACTACCAACATTGAAGCTTGCGATGCAAGAGCCGTCGAGCGGTGATCAGATTCAGGATAGATACTGACTTGGTTGTAGATGTCCTCATCTCTAAGTCGGCCTATTACAGTTTCAATGAAGTATTCATCAATTGGGATGCTCCTGAAATAACCCATTATAAGAACAATATGAAAATAATTAACTGCAAACAAAAAGAACAAGTCATTAAATAGGGCCACATATCATCACGGGCTTAACTTTTCGTAATATCTTTATTATTGGTATTTAAAAATAAGTGTTTTATAGTCCAGGAAACACGGTATATCAAGTGACAATAATTACTTGAATAAATCTTCCGGGTATCGCGGTGGTCGTTTGGAGTTTGCTGTATTCCTATATCCGGTGTCTCCGAGAAGTTTACACACTTTGTCCATGTTTGTTTGCTGATCAGAAGCCGAGGTTCGGTGATGGGCGACGAGGATCCGCTCCCGCAGCTTTCCTGGCAAATGGGCTTCGCAGACTAACAGCATTGCTCCATAGAGATAAAGACTCTCGCACTGGTAATTGAAACAGTAATTTAACTTATGCATGAAATTAGTCCATTAACAGAACAGCATTATAATATGATTGACAAATTTTAGCGCTTTCTCACTGAGCCGCAAAAAGGAGTTTCACACTCAGATTTCAAGAATAATTCAGCAGTGTCAATTTTAAAAACACTTATGGATAAATCAGTTCCAGTAAGTAATATTGTACGGTTATGTTAAAGTTGCAATTACAATTTTTGGGTATCAAAACACCGTAATTATCCATTTCACTCTATATTAATCAAAAAATCTATATTATTAAATCACTCAAGATTTTATAGGAGAGAAAAAAAGACACACAAACCTCAGATCTTAAATGTTAAATTGCAAAACCTATGTACATTTGATATTGACATTGCCACGACTTGAACCTGCCATCTTCACATTTCTAAGTAGAGAGTTTCCCGCTGGACTACAGACACTGAAGCCAGTTTTTTGAATTGAATAAATAATATCTTTTACCAGGAGTTGTTTTCCTTCGATATCTTGAAGAATGGTTTCCACAGACTGCTGAATAAACACTCCGTCAGTCAACTGCTCCAAAAATAGATTCAGATCGATAACATACTGGTAGATACTTTCAAATGCCAAATAAAAACGTTTGACAATGTCATTGTTATTCTTTTTAAAGTCATCATCCAACTCTTGAAGCACCTGAAAGGTCAAACAATTTATAAAAGGTATCATGTCCATTCTCAATATTGGAACCCTTATTACATTGTGTATTTTAAAAGTTTAACAACATTATACTTATTATTATGTTAAAATTACAAAAACTAAATTTACTATGGTATTCAGAAGTTTTGTAATTTGCCATAGTTTCGACTTAGTTAGCATGTCCAATGGACAATGGATTTATAAGGTTACCATGTTTCCATTTCACTGTTAATGTCTGGACATTCTCAAAGGATGCAATCAGCATTCTTAATTATATTGCCACGTTTATAAATAAGTATATCAACATGAGACAAATAAAACGTTGTGCAAGCGTGATTACATCGAAAGACTAATAGACAGTGGCAAAGCTCTTTAGTCTGAGCAGTCAGACATACAGGTTAGAAAATGAAAAGATGTTATCACAACTTCTATTCGCATCTTAAATTGAAAACATTGGAAAGCCTATGTACGGTTTACAACCCCATGACTGATACTGGGAAGCATATGTATATATTTGTACAAACAAAACAGATGTATATAATTCAATTCCTCACTGGACTATTTGTGATTTTTTTCTCCATTGCGTCAGAGTTCTTGAAGTAGCTAAGATCCAATATAATGTCGCCATACTTTGCCTGATCTTGTTTGGTCTCCAAACTGAAATTTTATATAAAATAAATCAAGTTAGAAAATCACTAGCGTTTAGTAAATCACTCTCCTTGAGCTGTTTTTGGTATTGAATGGATAGTAGAAAATGAAAACATTACAGTACAGACATCTGTATATTTGAACACGAAACAATTGAAATAAATTGAATAAGCCAGAGCTGAGGATTCGAGATGATTTGGTTGGATTTGGTCTTGTAAAAAAACGTGCAACTCTATTTAATTAAAGTACAAAAAGTTGAGCATTTTAGTAGTTTTTAAAAATACACAGATTATATTATAAATTGGTAAATATGCCTTATTACATGCCACTCTTTTTCTACCCAAAAATTAACTAAATCTCGCAGATGATAATGCAATTCTCTATAAAGCTTCATTGCGGATACAAAAACATCAAAAAACACAATGATGGAATCAAGGAAACTGATAACGCTTCTAATTAAATTTAACTAAAATTCATCGCCATATTTCAAATTTGCTCTATGGTTTTTTCTTAGATGTTCCAGTTGTTATATTGACTTTTTCATACTGATATTATATTCGTATTTCGTAAAATATTGGTTTCCCAAATACCCATGTATGATGATTTGGCATTTTTCTATTTGGTTAAATTTCCTACAGAACTGGATTGTTATTGGCAACATCTGGTGATTTTGTAGGTAGAAAAACATTAGTAAAGCATATTAACCTTAAAATTTTGCATTGGGATCGTGGTTGGAGTCAGAAATTTTGTAAATTACAGTCAGGTCGTATTTTTGGTAAATTTGTCATACTTCACCATACGGACTATTGCGGCGAAAAACTCTGAGGCGCCGCACGGCCGTTCAGCAAAGCTGAACCGAAATGCTCTAAAATATTTCGTATTTCGCATAATTTATCAGTGTTCTTCGTAATAATGTGTGGTTTTAACGCGATTATCAAGCTCTCAAAAAATAATTTTAAATCGTGGCGTTGTTTTTAGCTTAGTTTGTGAAGTATTAAAAATTTACCTTTTTTTTTTCACGACTACACAGCTTTCAAATAAACCAATAATAGAAATTGTCCATTTGAGATTCAAACTGCAAACCAATTGGACAAACTACTAAGGCTGCATACAATCATCGATTTATAGAAATTTCTTTCATTATTTTTAAGAAGTAATTTAAGTATTTAACATAAGTCTTAATATATGGTGATACTCCAAGAACTTGGTATATCTTAATCAGTGATCTTGTCTATTGTAGATACAATTCAAAAAGTGAATCAGTGTCACAATCAACTATGATGTTGTTACTCTTTGGTGAGGCAATAAATTGATTTAATAACAGTTAATTAGTTTCTTATATAAACACAGTGATGTGTTGGGAGTATTTTACCTGAATATAGCCGGGATATTGTCCTTCAATCGCAGTATTTCGGCGATAACTGCATTTCCATGAGACACTAAATTTAACAAAGTCTCAATAGACGTGACATCACCAGCTTTAAAAAGGGAAGGAGTCATTTTCACTTGATTTAATTATACCATAATAAAAATAAAAATCATAGTTTGTTGTGTCAAAAAAGTAAACAGTTAATCTGACAAGTGACAGATCTCACGAATTGCCATTACAAATTAATAGTGGTGATACAATAACAAAAAAAGATTATATTGGAATAATAACATAAATTTTATCAAATCAACCTTTGGTTTTTTAATTTATAAAAATACCTGCCTGTCTGATTATATTTTGAAAAGGTCATCATCACTGGAAGCGCTCATGTATAATTAAATTACTTTCATTCAGAAGTGTATTTATGTCAAAAACATATTATTATTTATTTTAATTTGTATGTGTTTATTGTCAATCAATCGCCGATAGCAAAATATTGAATCAATCATTGTTATGTAATTAATGTTTCGGTAAGTTTCAGTGTTTTAATTGGTAAGAATCACGAAAGGTTTCAAAATCGTTCTATGTTTCACTTTTAAAGGTTTTGTAAGTATTTGTATAATTAATAAAATCTTTAAAATTGTCTCAGTTAATTAAAATAACATTTCGAATTATAATAACTAACCATACGTTGCATATCGTAGAACAGATAGAGCGACAGTAACCTTTTTAAGCGGTGGACTCTTTTTCAATGAGTAGTTCTTTCATTTTATCAACATGTTATATTTTGAAACAAATATTAACTATTAAATAAAAACTTAAAACTGCTTATTATTATTTTTTAAATATAAATTTGGGAAGTTCTTCAATGTATAATATTTAATTAAATGATATTTATTTGAAAATAGATAGTTTTAAACTTCGATTCATGCATAAAGAAAAAAAACACTGAAATAATTTTATGATGTTCATTTTGGCAGGCGCTTGGCAAACAGATTATGGAATTAGATTTAAACACATTTAACACAGTTATATTTTATACAATTACCATCAATATTTTTGAAATTCATCTGAAAATATTACCAGTAAGTACATAATATTATTTTTCTGACTTATGTTTTTGAGAACATAAACTTTGTTCTATTATCAGACCTTCTCCACCAATTATTAACAATTAGATATTAACCACCAGACATAGGATTGTCTTTTATCCCTAGTATCTAAAAGAAGACCACCACACGATATTCCTATATTTTTCTAAATAATATTAATGGCTTGATTATTATGCCATTGATAAAGCGTAATTATGAAAAGTAGTCACTCATTTTTCGATGAAATGATGATAACAAATAATGTCGCCAATTAATTTCCATTGCCACTATTACAGTAAATAACAATGTCTTTTAAACATAATGGCAGTCGTTATTTAATTGTTTGACAGATACTACTGCACTCGGCTTGTATCTCAATTGTTCTCTTGCAATAATTAGTTTCATAGTGTTTGAAACAATGGTAAAGCATTATTATATTATGGTTATATAGTCCCAAGCGTGAATTTCACAAACGGTGATAAATATTATACTTACACATAATCAGAATGCTATGAGAATCCATCATAAACGTGTTCCATAACTAACGAGGTGTGTAATTGTCTATAATTGTTTTAAACTACATAATTAAGTCATTCTCCATCCATGCGTATAAATTACTATATTGTGTGTTTGTTTAATAATAAAAGAAAAATTTGCTTTCTCTACATTTTTGCAAACCGGGGAAAGAAAAATGTTATGTTCGAAGAACGTAAGCAATTAAAATAAACTAGTTTTACCATTTAAGTATGTACAACACTCATTCAACTTTCAATATAATAATGAAACATATTTGTTTATTTTTTAAACGTTTATAATAAGATCTAGATGTTATTGATTAATACGGTATCATCACAGCTATAGTGTAAACCAGGCATGGGCAACCTTTCCTAGGTCTGGAGCCAAATTGTCATTCTGTCTCCGAGTCAAGGGCCGGACCAAATTATTAAACATAATAAAGTAATATTAAATTAAATAAAACACGTTGAACTAGTAGAGTGGAGCTATTGCAAGTGCCCGTCTCATCTCTATTATTTAATCCCTCCCTAGAACTATTAATTTATTTCTCTTTTACTTCGCCGAGGTGAATCAGGGCCGGGCAAAATAGCTCGGCGGGCCGGTGGTTGCCCATATATGGTGTAAACGCTCTTGGGATTTTGTTCGCGGTCAGAGGTTCAAATCCCCAAATGAAAAGCTATGTTGAAACTTATGGGTCTTTTTGATGCTATCATCCGTTCCCCGTTGCCAACTATCCGATTTTGAAAACGGGGAGTAGATTAGAGACTTATTTCATGATAATTCTCCTTTTCTCCTTCCTATTCTCCTATCTAAAATTAATAGAATGTATGACGACTTTTTAACCCATTTAAAAACATGCTCCATTGTGAATCCATATACATCAAATGTGTTTACTTTTGAAATCATACACTGCAGTCGGCTGCTAATACGTTAGCAAGGGAATTGCTTAATCTCTGAGCTATTTATAGGATTGTTCGAGCATCGGATAAAGGTGTCCCCAAGCTTCTGATTTATCTGTATCCACTATCCAGAAAACAGTTTATAACGTTTGTTTTTCCGACTCAAATGTTTTGCTTGGCAGATCAAAAGAGAAAAGTGAACTCAATTTATTGCATCTAAATGCGTTAAGCTAGCACGAGTCAATCCAGAGGCGTACATCTTCATACTATTTACGAGTATTTTTCTTCAATACCAGTTTTTTGAAATACCTACTTCGGAGACCTTCAGATATAAATACATATTTGGCATTACAGGTAATAATTGCCTATGCTCTAAATATTTTGAAATTATTAATCAAATTTAACTAAATGCGAAGTTTGTTGTGTAACTAAAGGTAAAATGGCATTGCAAACACCTACATATGCTCAAGATACCACATTTAAATTTTAACCTTCTAAAATCGATATTATCTTGTCAAGACAGTCCCATTGTATCAATAGGGTAAAGCTTAAGCCACTAGATTAAACTTAGACCACAGAGGCCATTATAACAGACAGCGACATGTTTTTTAAAATCCGTGTTCGTTCCCAATGTAGAGCATATGGTTTCCTAATGCAGGTATCTAAACAAAAGTATTTCTACGAGAAATTCAGTTGCTCAACCTGTCTTTTTTTAAAGAGAGTAGGCAGGGCCGGCGCCACCATACAGGCGAAATAGGCAACCGCCTAGGGCGCAAACCATTAAGGGGCGCATAAATGGAGTATTCAAACTATTTTTATATACTCTAATAATAATAAATAATAGTACGTTTTATTTTATTTTGTTCGTTATGATTATTTATGTATCGTATTCTATGTGATTCGAAAATGAGTGACTGTTGAGCGACTGAGTAACAGTTACCTCCAGAGGTACCTCCATTGGGAGGCCATATGCTCCACATTGGGAGCGGACATGGATAAATAATAATAAAAATTTCTAAAGATCTCGAAATGTTCTGTTTCATTATTTATAAAAAAAAGACTATTTGTTTAAGGGGGCGCGCTAATAATCGTTGCCTAGGGCGCCAAATAACCTCGCGCCGACACTGAGAGTAGGGATAGAAAGGTCAAGGCTTGGACAGGACTAATGGTTAGCTAATAACTCTCGATACGCCTTGTTATTTTAGTAATAGAAAATTAGGAATGAATTTTTGTAAGAGGGAAGGAAAGGCGAAATATCAACGACTTCGAATATAAATCGATTGAAAAAATGCTGACGAAAAAAGTACTGGGATTCAAGAACCCGTGAGATCCAACACGAAAGCCAACGACAATGGCGACTGCAACACGGACTCGACAAAATTGCAGCGATAGACAATTAAGTAATTAGCGTGTTTGCATTAATTTGAATCCCCTCACCCATTCATGATTCAGTATTGTACCACCAATGGTTCGATCATGTCTCTCGTAAATTAGATTTCCCGAAGCACACACCGTGTGCATTCTGGCAGAGAAAAAAGATTTGAGAAAACAAAAGACAGCGAATAACTTTATGTTGGTTAACTTCCGCGTTGAGTGACAGCGGAAAATGATTAAGAATGACGGGAAATTTATTTACGGCAATAATCCAGATCTCGAAATGTTATGAAGCAAGCCTGTACGGAGCATTTTAGTCTGCGACAGCCCTGATAAACCAAGCTTCAATAATAATAAAAAAACAATACAATATTTCCAAATTTTTATTACGATCATGACCGGCTTACCTCATCGCGAGCATTTTTGACTGAACGTTGTTGAAAATAAATCCTGCTATAATTGTATTACAAACATGTATTTTATATTTATTCCACCCAGATTTAACAATTAACACATTAAAAGCTTGTATATTAATCATTAAAAAATCACTTCAATTATAGCGGTCGTCATAATTATTTTACAATAGTTAATAATACTTTTTGATTATATCAGTGACACAAATTATGCACCTTCTTTCAGGGGTGGGCTGGAGGGGGCTCGCGCGAGCCCCTTGTTAGATTTTACTGAGGCCGGCGAGCTCCTTGTTAACTTATGAGAAAACAATATTCTCAGATCAAATTAGTATATAGCTGCATTTTCTAATTTATATAAATATTATCTACGACGTTAGTATACACATTAGTATATTTTTAGCTGTTTACATTGAAAAGTTTACTAGAAATTGCATATTGTTACACATTTTACGTGTATTAAGTAACAATCGATTGCTTATTTAAGTGTTGCATATAAATGCATAGGAGCTATAAGAAAATTCACTCCTTCAGAATACTAAAAATTGCTACGATTTTAAGCGAACCCCTTGTTAACGTATTGGCAGCCCACCACTGCCTTCTTTTGATTTAACTATGTAAAAAGAGACCAAAGCGTAGCAAAGCCGAAACTTACCTTTTTTTATTTTCCTTACATTATTCGCTACTAAAAACATATTGCATCATGGATGGCCGTTAGGCAGTTGTCGTAAGAAATATACCATGTTGATATAAATTAAGATTTCGACTGAAGGTTCTTGGTGGAATTTCAATATTAAATTGGAATCGTTCAAATCATGTACATTCAAACAGATTTTGTTACTAACGACCCGGGTTTCGCCTTTCGGCATCTTCAGGCGTTCAAGTGCACGGATGAACTTGAACTGAGTTACCATGTTGAAATACTTGCATAATCTTCCAGCTGAATACAATAATAAAATCACAAATTTATTTCAAAAGATGTATTTATTCCACCAATAAGCTTTTTTTAATCATGTTTGCTCCCGACCTGAATCATATGGAATCATAACGAAGTTAATCTAAACAGAAGTTTGTTTACGAAAAATACTTGTTACTTATTTGCTCAATCCCTATTTTTTCGAAGAGAGTAGGGATATAATGATAAGGCTAGTGGTTTGTGGTCGAGTGGTCAACGTCGTTGGCTTCGGTTACGGAGGTCACGGGCTTGAATCCCAGTACGGACAGTTTATTTTTCAATCGATTTATGAATTTCAATTCGAAGGTATGGATATGTGTGATGTTTTGAATTCCCCCTCCCACTCATCCTATCCTATAAACGGGGCGTATCGAGAGCGATGAGCTAACCACTAGTCCTGTCCTAGCCACATCCTTCTATTCCTACTCTCTTTGGAAAAAGAGAGATTGAGCAACTGAGTAACAAGCAGTTCTCGTAGAAACACTTCTGTTGAGATAAACTCCATTAGGAGTCCATATGCTCCACATTGGGAGCGAACATGGCAAAAATAAAAAAGGACTTAGGTTTTCGCGATCGGACGGACTTCGAAAATAGTATGTATTCTAACAGAAAAATCTAATATGACGCTGTATATAGATGTATTCTATATACAGCGTCATCGCTGCGATAGTATGTATTCTAACAGAAAAATCAATTTATGACGCTGTCTGTACTGGGATACGAGTCCCTTAGTACCGCAACTGAAATCAATGAAATTAACCGGTAGACCACGTACGCAGCTACATTTATACATAAGCATTTCTCTAGACCTAATATTTTGATGAAAATAAATAAAATATCTAAAAAAAAATTTTTTTTAAATAAATCATCAATTTTTCGAAGAATTTTCAGAGTGGGTTTTCAACATGATCTGTCTCCAAGAAGTAACACAAGCTTACGTTTCAGAGAGGGCCATAACAGAAGGATGTGATTTCCTTATATGTCACGTTATAAAGACAGTTTATATTGGCTTGGAATGAATGACAACATCACGGACATGAATGCTTTGGAATACAAATTTAAAGATCACAAATGCTTATTACAAAGAGCATTGCCACTTGATTAAGGTAGTCGTTTTTTTCGATCAGGTTTTGAAGAGTTGAAAATTTTTAATAATTTAATTTAAATTTAGAATTTTTCCTAAGATACCATCGACTTTATTCAATTGACGTCTCAACAATCAATTTTAAACTGTTCAAATACAACTAAATATTTCATTCTAAAATTCGGTGTGTTTCAGAATACATTCCGTAATACATACAGTGATACGTCCCACAATAGTTATATTATCAACATGATGGTGTATTATATTAACGGCATCAGTTTACAGATCAGCTTTCTCTTTTTTTAGCGTAACTGTTCAGTTTCCCGCGCTAATACACAGAGCAAAACCATAAACAATGGACATGCAAATTTTCTTTCTCTGTTTATAGCAATTTTAGATTGCGCCTGATAGCACATTTCAACAACAATTTCAACTGAAGCAGGTCTATTGCATATTCAGATTTTATTTGTGCACGAATGTATTTTCCATTGCTTATATTTATTGCATTAAAAACAGTGCACACAGATAAAATAAAAAGTATTTTTGTAAGTACAACTTCCTACTATTCTAAATTTTATTTGAAATTATGAACGGGGTTAGAAAAACAAATTTAATTGCTCACCTATAAATTAAATGTTGCCATAATGAATAATAACGAATATTGTCATATTATGTACTTATAGTTAATAAAAATAAAACGCTTTGTTGTACTAATTTCACTGATTTGATATAGTTGTTTCAGAAGTAAGCATCTTAAATTATTTTAATCATTATCAAAAGAAACATTTTTTTGTCTTTCCTGTAAAGTGAGTTTTTTTGTAGTATTCAATTTTGTTATATTAATTAACCTTAATATTCTCAACGCTGGAAGCGGACATGATTAGAAATAAAATAATTTCTGATATTGTTATGTTATTGTTTTGTTAAAACTTAGCTCTTTCTCGACACCTTGATAATATATTAACGATTAAGTCGTATCTACTAATAGGTAAAAACAGCTGGGACTAAGAAAGCCATTTTATCTCTTAACACTACTTATTGGTTAAGTATAATATATGTATGCTTATCCTGAGGTGCTATATTATAATTTTGTCAGGGACGTCCCAAGGGCATAGGCGAGTAGGCAGTTGCCTAGAGGCGGCAAGTACTAGGGAGCGGCAAAAGATCACAGATTTTTTAAATGGCTAAATATTACACGAATTTGGTTTAGAATAAATTTAATGCCTGATTGTCATTGATAAAAAAAACTAACCCAAGAATGGATACTTAATGATATAATGTAAATGCATTTTAAATTTACATTATTTTTTATGGTGCGTAGTGAAGGTAATTGTTTTTTTTCGTAATTATTGAACAATAATATGGACTTTCGGATCATATTTATTCGTGAAAATCTTTGTGAATATATTGTAAATCATCTGAAAGCAAAATGGAATAAGAAAAAATCATTTGTTTGAGTACGTAGGTAAGTAGAGGATTTGGAATTATATATTTGTATATGCATTTATAGAATAATATGTAATAATAATAAAAAAATGATCGCTATTTTAAGGCTCTGCCTAGGGGCGGCACGTTGCCTAGGAGCGTCACTGAATATTGTACATTAATATAGTTAAGGCTGATACAAACGAAATAAATGTAATATAAAGTAATTTAATAATGAGTTTATTTTATTACGATAGTAAATTTATTTATTTGCCGATCTCTAGGGAAAATTGCGCGGAAATAGTCATGCAATTATTTCATTAATTTAGGCTGTGGGTGTAAGAGTTGGATGTTCTAACGAGCGAGTGTCTTTAGCGGAAGTATTTTATTATCGTTTGGAAATCGATCAAAAATATTAATTAGATATATATAAGTAAATATTATTAAAATAGGATTTCCAAGAAATTAATTAAGCACTTTATGACCGCTCACCTCTCGTAAATTTCATCATGCAGGTAGATATTCAAAAGCTATGCGATTCCGTATTCATGAGATTTGCATTATTTAGTGGCGTAGAATTGTTTTGAAATTGGGCAGGTAGCGTTGCGTGTGGACGATAGGGCATAATATGTACGATGACCAAACGTCTTTCATTTCAGTGAACTGTTCATAAGGTTTATTTATTGTCTAAAAAGACCCAGTGGCGGATTAATCACATAAAAGACCCCAGGTGCAATAAAATTTTGAGGTTCTTTCCAGAAAATTCCATGTTAAATAATATCTATAAGTTAAAATCTGAACAAAACGTATATGGACTATACAATATAAGTTATTTTTGGGAGGAATTTAAAATTAGAAAACTAAGACGTAGGTGTTTGTGATATCAATTCTCAACCAGTTGATCTTGAAAGACTTACAAAAAAATCTAATAGAGTTTGTTTCGTATAATCTTTTAGCTTCACAATATTTTTTTCGACGGCATTAGCTGTAATATCAAATCTTTTTCATTTTAAATTACTTAAAAAAACAATAACGACGAATATACTGAACTGCGTGTAAATTAAGTTTAAATGAGTGGAGGTCTTGATATGATGAATTTGTTTTGTCATAATTACAAATTATTGGTATTGTACAGTCAGCGGAGGGGGCTGCCAATATCCTAACAAGGGGCTCGGTAAATGTTATTCATTTTTTTATCCATGTCCGCTCCTAATGTCGTGCATATGACCTCCTAATGAAGGTATCTCAACGAAACCTATTTTTCTACGAGAACTGCTTGTTATTTAGTCGCTTAACCTCTCTTTTCCAAAGAGGGTAGTAGGAATAAAATTATAAGGATAAGACAGAACTAGTGATTAATTAATAGTAGCGCCCAGTTGAATTGAAGGATCGGAAGAGTGGAAGGCAATATTAAGACATCACAAACACCCATGCCTTCGAACAGAAAATAGATAAATCGATCGAAAAATGCTGTTTCGTACTGGGAGTCGAACCCGTGAGGTCCGACACGGAAGCCCACAACGCTGCATGAAAATATGAAGGGACAACTAATTTTCAAATTTAACCATCTACAGAAATTGCAGTTATGTGATGATTTGATGTAAGACGAATGATTTTCTTATATTAACAAGGGGCTCGCACGAGCCTCCCCGAGCCCCCTCCAGCCCATCCCTGTGTACAGTGGTGGGCTGGCAATATGCTAACAAGAGGCTCGCTTAGCCTCAAAGTAATTCTCGGTGTTCTGAGGAAAGAGTGATTTTTTTAAATATTTCTACGCAATTATGTGCAATACTAAAAATAAGCAACCGATTGTAACTTAATACGCTTATAACATGTAACACAGCAATTTACCGTAAACTTATCAATGTAAATGCCTAAAAATATTCTACTGTGTATACTGAAACTATCATAGATAAAATATAAGTCAAAAATTGCAGCTACATATATATTAATTTGATCTGAGAAGATTGTTTTTTTTTTAATTAACAAGGGGCTCGCCGGCCGTAGTAAAATTTAACAAGGGGCTCACGCGAGCCCCCTCCATCCCACCCCTGGTATTGTACAAATGTCCAAGAAGATAAATTGTAAAACATTTTATTATTTGTCAAAAATATAATTTAACAAAAACATATGGTCGCCGTATCTGTATGGCAATAATGAAGGGTCGTTTTCCATTTAAGAAAAACGGATTTAATACCGATTTTTGTCTATACATACATACACAGGGGCAACGCTTAAAAATAAACGAATTTTATGTAGATACAAAATGATAGGAAATTCTTATTTTAATATCACAAAATGTACACTAAGATTTCTAAGTTTTTTTAACCGAATTTCAAAAAGGATGTGTTGTTTTAATGCTCCTATTGTTGTGAATTTGTTCAACATTAAGGACGGGCGATATGAAGAAATGGACTTACGTGTAATTAATTAGTACAGGACAAACGAGGCCATCGTCATTCAAGAAATAATGGGATACAATCAATATATTAGACGAAAGTACAGGAATGCCATAAAGAGTACTCTATGAAACTGAAAATCCAGTGTTATCATTAACCACTTACCAGTCTACTTTTGAGTGAGAAGAGTGTCCAACAAATTGTCAGTTTAAAAAAAAAATAAACATTTCATTATAATAAAAAAAATACGTTTTTTTTCGTAATAAATTAACACTTAGTTTACAATGTTTAAAATTGTATGAAAATTAAAACAAAAAAAACAAATTTTCTTTAAATATTTGAGTATTATTTTTTTAAATTTTATCAGAACCAATATGTAAGTTTACAATATTTTAAATTTTACGGAAATAATATAATATAATATTGTATTACGTAACCAATAAATAAAGCATTATATTACGTCATTTCAGAAAAAACTAATAAAAAAAAATGAGTGACAAGTTGAAATATTATCTACCCGACTCGTGTTAAACATTCCTAGCAAGTCTAAAATCAAAACGCCCGAGTCACGTTCGGGCAAAACTGTCAAGTGGTTAGGAAGTTTTAAGACCTCTTTGACTGGTTTAATACTCACTGTACCGACGAAATATGGAGATCCAGCAGAGATACTAATTAGCGATACACATAATACCACGGAATACTGTAAAATTACTGGAGAGGTCGTCATTCAACAGGGAAGCAGCTAAAAACAATAATGGTTTACGTAAATATACCAGTTATTATCTAGACTTTTAGAACCGATGGTGAGGTATAAGCCACCATGTAGGCCAGTCAAAAACATACTTAGGAATATAGCAATCTACATTTGAATATTCCTACCCCACGAAGGAAGTAAATAAATATAGGAAAGCGATATCTCTGCTCAGCATTGCAAATTAATTTTATTGTAATAGGTAAATATTTTAACTGTGCGTGTTCTAAAAAATATATTATCTGGCCATTTAATATCATAAAAATAATAGTTTGTTGTATGCACGCAATTCTCTCTTTCTGAGCACGCAATCAATGAAAAAAATAATACCTATCCGCTTTTTAATACCATTCAAAACCGCAGGGATTTTTTTATAAATTTAACCAAACCTATAGAAGTGCACAGAATTTCAACGATTCAAATATGTATAACATATACGTATTTTGTTTGCTTGTCTCTTATATGTAAGTTAACCACTTAAATACCAAGCGGACACATGTGTCCGGAACATATGCAAGCGAACACGGATGTCCAAGACATTTAAAAAATCAAATACTTGGTATTCTAATAAAATATAAGCAATATTTTGATGAATATGTGTAGTGCCTATCTATACTGAGTCAATATAGGGTTTTTAAAATTTCGAATTCGAGTGTATATTAGGCAAAAATATTTTTCTCAAAAACACACAGTATCTCTGGGAGATATTAATTTGCGCGGTATTCAAATGGTTAACTTCGCTTACAGTTACACATTCAACCGATATATCTTTTGTCCAGTGAAGACGATTCTTGAAGATAACTAACAACGTTTTCAGAATAATATTTTCGAAACCAATAATGAAAAAAGAAAATTTTGCCACTTAATGCGGTAAAAACTCTACTTCACAAAATTGGTTCCAAACGTATTGTTAGAATAATAATTGTTTAAGTTAATGTATCGTTTAGTCTACCTTTATTTGGCTACAGTTATAATATGTAACGTTTCGCTTGGACAATGATCCTTAAAACTATTTAATGGCCCCCCTAATTTGACGTAAACGACCTGTCTACCAATAATGACGGAGACAAAAACAAAGTCAGATTTTGTCGTGACGTTCAGACGTTGACACGAGATGATGGAAAATGGGAGCAGAACTGGCTGGAGTAATATTTGGCACTGGGTTATTTTAAGAGCGGGTGGCTTCTATCTTCTAAATGAGTTAATGTATGTTAACGTATCAGTAACGTAATTATTTTATATTTTATATTTTTTATGGTTATATTATTTTTAGTATGGCATGTTTACTTACAATTATATATTGTGTCAGGTCCATAGACGAGTGGTCAACGTCGATGGCTTCGGTTATAATGATTACGGACTAAAATCCCAGTACGGGTAGTTTTTATAAATTGATTTATGAATTTATTTAGTCTCTATTTCTTGAAATTCACTCTCACCCATCTAATGCAAAAAATATGAGCCATAGACAGAGTTATAAGCTATACACTAGTCTGGTCCTAACCATATCATTATATCACCTAATCTTCTCGAAAATAAGAGAAATTGGGTAACATATATTTCTCGTAGAAGGTTTAAGTTACGATAAGTTTTATTAGTTCATATTATGATCTAAATTTAGAGCGGATATGGTTTAAAAAACGAATATATAATAAGTAAACAGTTGAATCGCACAGTAATCAAATTAAATTGTTTATAAAAGAAGCATTTTGGTACGATTGAAGAGTTAAATGAGTTGGAGACTTTGCAAAAAATAGAATTTTTCAAAAGAGAAAAAAAATAACACCAAAAAGTAACGTATGTCATATGCGCCCATTAGTGGCGAAGTGAGCCAAGTGTTATTTTAGAAAAAAATAAGTTAGATGCGTTGTTATATTATATACGTCTTAAAGTATCATAAACGTTAACTAACCTCAGTTAATACACACTGCAATAGTGTTATCTTCGTAATTTATAAATATGCAGTCCACCAAAGCACCAATTAAAGACGTGATAGTACTTAAAAGTCAAAGAAAAAAGTTTCACCACTTTACTAGTTGGCTCACTTAATCTCTAATGGGTCAATATTTGAAAAATTAAAAACAGGGATAGATAGATGTTGTAAGCACCCGCAAGACAGCATTGAAATGCAGAACTCTATAATAAATATGTAATCGAGGCATAAATAAATAAGTATTTTTTTTGATATCATATCGTCAAAATTATACCAAAGAATCAACAGTTAAAACTAGATAAGTCGCGACCCGCGTACTACAAGGTTATATGTGAAAAAATTTGACGAAACAAAAATGACAATGTATACCAATAATAGTACTTGGAAGACTGTCGCATTGTTCCTTCTGTTTCGTCAAAAATTTTCACATAGAACCTTGTAGTACTCGGGTCGCGAAGTCTTATGTGGTGTTTTATATTAAAAATAATACGAGGTCGCTATTTCAAAACGTACAATCACGTCTAGAGAAAAAGTGTCATAACAAGCAATGCCTCAACTAACTGAAATATTTTTAAGCTTCTGAATGAATGTTCACGTAAAATCATTTATTTTCCTCATTAATAGAAATCCTTAAGTGCGGCCCTGTTGTGGATCATATTAAGTCAGTCTCTTCACCCCCGTCAATTTTTAAAAGAGTGACGTCTATCTTAAATTTACGCATGCAATGTAGATGGGCTAGTAACTCGCTCTAGACATTGTCTAGACTAGACTTTCAGATAAACATTAGACGAGACTAGACACAACATCTTGCGTGGAAACTATCGGAATATTAAAAGGTACCCATTTTTTTTTACATTGACCTTCTCAAATGTATAAGTATTTACTAACAATATAAAGTAAATTGGATAGCATTGGCTAGGTGCCAATACTTGTTGGAATCAGACTCCAACGATTCATAATAAATTAAGTCTACAAAAACGTAAATAAAATATTTATTGTCACATTTCGTCACAAAATATTTTGACCTGACCCTCCCCTTTTAAGTTTAACTGTCATTTATGTATTTAGTATTAGAATACCTTACCATTTTCTGGAATAAAATTTAATTTACAGGTATGTATTGGAAGGGCTCAAAATGAAAAGTTACACGAAACGAATATCTTTAAAAAATCATCATATGTATATCATATATGTATTATAATTAATCAAAAACCGATTTTTGGTGAATTCAAGGTATGTACATGTTCGAATATGCAAAAGTATTATTTCAAAAAAATATTTTTAATTTCAAAATATTAAACATAGTTTTATTATAAACGAAGGATAAATTATTCAATTACGTTCTTTCAGATATTCTCGATGGTTCATTTTATTATTTACTTAAGCTTCGTTTCATGGGAAGATTATTTTTATGTTTTGTATGACAGTGATGTCAAATCTTTTGGAATATTGTGCTGGCAACCAAAACTCTCCCAATTAATAACTGGTATTTCATATTAAATACTGGGATTACAAATATCAATAAAGGTTTTAACAACATAGTCAAAAATGAAGAAAAAAACAGAATTTACCGACAATTTAGATAGAAATATCGATCGAATAAATCAATACTGCTACTTCGATATTCATTATTCAATACCGATATTAAAAACGTTACAATTTCGATATTTTGTATTAAATAGGTACTCTTATTAAAAACAAATATCTTTACGGCAAAATTGTGTTTTTAAATGAATTTAAATATAACATCAAAAAGTGCTGGAATCTGTTAATCTTGATCGTTACAAAAAAGTCCGGTTACAGAAAAAAAAATCCTTTAAGATTCAGCGATTATTCGACATAATGCTGGAAATAGTGATATACCAATATCTTACATATAAAAAACCGTTAATCTAGGATAAACAGTAAAAATACCGATACTCTCATTTTGGTGAAACCGTTTTTCAGCGGTGGGTTCCCAAAACGTTAACAAGGGCTCGCTTAATCTCAAACCAATTCTCGGGGTTCTGGGGAAGGGGTGAATTTTTTTATCACTCCTGTGCAATTATATGCAATACTTAAATAAGCAATCGATAATATGTGACAATATGAAATTTACCATAAACTTATCAATCTAAATGGCTAAAAATGTACTACTTTGTATACTGAAGCTGTCGTAGATAAAATATAAGTCAAAATGCAGTTATAAATTAATTTTATCTGAGAATATTGTTTTCTCATAAATTAACAAGGGGCTCACAGGACTTTGTAAAATTTAACAATGGGCTCTCATGGGCCCCTTCCATCCTACCCCCGCCGTCATTGAAATCCATAATCCCAACCAATGGCAGGACCCTTCATTCAGAATGTATGTTTTTTGTTTTTATGGAATTCATATTTTACTTATAAAATACCTTATTTTTAAATTATCAGCATGCTAAATATTATGAAGAAATGATTTTCATATATTATAATCAAAATGCCAGTAAGACTAGGTGTAATTTTTTTATGTGTAAGACATTGAATCAAACGAATATATTAGATTTGTAAAACCATGCTTGTTCTTAGTATGGAGCATATGGACTCATAATGAAGCATTTCAACAGAATTCGTTTAATGAGAGCTGAGTGTGAATCGATATAAACATCACAGCCAATGATACCTCGGAATTCAATGCATAAATCGATTAAAAACCAATTCATGAAATTCTCCGTACACCCAAAAGTGTTTCACGATCAATAACAAAATACACCCATACTTCGATTTACCCGACTCGTTTTCGATGCATTTTTAATATTGTTCACAACCTAGTCGAACAGCTCTGCGAGTTACCAGTTCGACATCACTGCTTTATGATCTTTGGGTACTATTCTTCTGGACTCCGATTACTTTGTGTTTTTATAGCCTAGCAGCTAGCTGATCTCTCGTCTTTATGGCTGTTTTCAAACATTTAAAGACCTTTTAGTATGCACGTTTGCACGTAAATAAGGAGTCATGTTTCCCATATCATATTTCAAAACCGAAAACAAAGAAAAACTGTCATGCCCGTTAACGGTCCACAAAATTCAAAACAAAAAAAGCAAAAGTTTTATGAACTCTGCCGCAAATTTTACGACAAACTTTATGCTTTATGGGCTTTTTTTATGCATTCATTGTGTTACAGTTCTCTCTGGTTTTACGCATCGTCTGTTTGTTTGTATTCTATTTTTAAATGCATGTCAATGCCAAACGGCCAAAGATGGCGATGCTAGTTACAAGTGACATATTGAAAATGTACAAAACGATTGAAAAATTCTTATACATACACATTACACATATTGATTTAATTTTCAGTTTTATAGTTACGTTTCCGATTGCCGTTGCTATTTATACCTGTAAATTCAGGTAATGAGGCAACAGTGGCGGACTGGTCATTCAATCAGATTGGCCGATAGCAAGTGGGATAGCAAGTGGGCTTCACTATTTTGCCTTGCTAAGTAAAAACACAGTAATTACAAGTAAGATAGTTGATCAAAATCGAGCATTAAACATTCATTTAGCTACCATTTAGTATAGTATTATTTATATTTGGATGTCGATTTCTTGGGGTAATGTATTTTTGTGTTATGTCTTTTATTAAAAAGGATAGCCGAATACAATTTTACTTTCAAAGCCAAATGCATTTATAAATATAATAAAGCTGTGTTTTTACTTATTACTTAAAAAGTTTAGCTGATTTTAAATAATTAAAAAAAACATGTTGACCTTTATATACATATCGACTGTGGAAAGGAAAAAGGACGTAACCCACACATATCAAATTTTACAGGAGGCGCAAAAAACGTGTTTTGATGATTTTGGGTCATATGCTAATTGAGATTTAAACACAACCTTGAAATGCACGGAGACTTGCTAAACTGGTGTTTAATT
Source organism: Himalopsyche anomala (assembly GCA_031772345.1). Taxonomy (NCBI): domain Eukaryota; kingdom Metazoa; phylum Arthropoda; class Insecta; order Trichoptera; family Rhyacophilidae; genus Himalopsyche; species Himalopsyche anomala. The sequence goes on along the minus strand of CM062831.1, from coordinate 25,165,265 downwards.
GACATAATCTGATATTAATTAAAGAAATTGTCTAGGAAAAACCTTTATTTTAGACATCTTTCATGGTTTTATTTTTTTACCAGATCATCTTTTTCAAACATAAAAGCTAAATTTAGATACTAATTCGGCATTTACAGCTTGCATCCTTTTGATAGAGCATGTATCAAGTTTGATACATTGTGATTATCGAAAAAATCTGTTTTGAAAAAACTGTGGGTTACGTCCTTTTTCCTTTCCACAGTCGATATGTTTCAATGTGTTTTTTCTTACGTAAATTATAACAAATTCTTTACTTTATCGTACCCTATACACTTGATTTCGCCATTTTCTTTAATTACTGTTTCACTTGGCAGGGCAGTATAGCCTTGCTGAAATATGGGCCCTCAGTAAAATATTTAGTGTTTATTTTTACCCTAGGTGAGCCCTCCTTTGATTCCTTGTACCAAATATTTTCTTTATTTCCACAAGTCAATATTTAAATATACCGGTTATAAATTTCATTTTTATATTATATGGGCTCAAGTGTATTGGACATTTCTCGAAAGCTGTGAGTTTTCCAAATTACGGAATAAAGTATTGAACGTTTTAACAGAATTTCATTTGACATTCGTATAATTATTAATTCCCTTTAGCAGGCTTATTATTGCGATACGCGATGATTTATAGTCATGTTTATCAAAGGATTCCAGGATCAGGGTCGCGTGAAAAATGGCTCCCCCCCATTGATCAATATACAAATCAAAATTTTATTTTCATTCTGTTCCCAGAGTAAGCATGCTACGTCAGATCACCACGAAACTCCGATTCTATTTAACGAGATAAAACATAGAAATAGAAAAAGTTTCACAAAAAAAAAAATCGTATTTGCTTAATTAAATTATTTTTTAAAAATGACTATAATATATATCAAGAGCGCAAAACTGCTTTTTTTTAAAAACTTAAATAATAAATACATACTAATAATATAGGAGTGTGAGAAATCGTAGCCTATAAAATTCATAAGGCACAATCGAAAGTCAAATTCAATGAATCCAAAACAAAAGTAATATCAACCAATCCATTTTTAGATAACAATGAACTCCACTGTCTAACTGCCATTTCAATTCAGTAACTAGTAATTGTCATTGATCCTCCAATAACCTGGAACATCTTTTCTTCCCTAATCAATGTATTCACCATTTTTTAAAACATTGGTACAATCTATAATGGTAGTTCTAGCTAAAGAATACTGAAATCGTTGCAATGTTCTTTGCCCACCGTTCAATTTATATCGGAATCTTATTCGTGATAAAAAATAATGAGATAAGCAACCTTAATTTAATATAATTGCATTATATTTAACAACAATCTCGTTTACTTTGGCTGCCCCTAAAATAGTCTGCCCTCGTGCGCCGCATGCCTGCCTGACGCGGCCCTGTCCACTAATACTTAAAATATTAACATAAAGAGTTTGAATATTTACTTAGTATTGGAAGCCTTTGAAAACAAACCCACTGCCATTAATACGCCATTAATTAGAACGGCACCTTTTAGTTTCACTTATGAATATTATAGTTATTCAATCGTATACTTATGTTAGACTATGCGATGTTGACAGACCTTAACTTGAGCGAATCGAACTAGGTACAGTACAGTCATCTTTAATAATTTTAAACGATTCTGGATAACAGTATGATTTATGAATATTCATAATTTTGACGTCAACGGGGGGGGATTTTTGTTGCATTTTTAAGTAGTCGGAAAATTTAATGGCGTGAAAAATAAATTACAAACCTATTTATTGAATAAGCCAGAAATTTAGTAAAAGTAAAAGAAATATATCTCGGGGCATATATCGGCAGCCCTGCCCTGCAGTATTTAAATTGTATATAATAATTTTTTTATAATAATGTTTAAGTTTGCTAACAATTATTTTTCGTAGTAACAGAAATATACCTCGGGGCATATATCGACAGCCCTGCAGTATTTAAATAGTAAATTATTTAATTTTTGGAATAATGTTTAAGTTTGCTAATAATTATTTTTCGTAGTAACAGAAATAGACCTCTATTATATAAAATATATATTTTATTCAACTAATTTTCAAGTACGCTAACAAATATATTTCGTAGAAGAAGAAAAAGACCCGAGGACATTAGTAAGAACATATTTGTGATTTGTGATTATTGGTGATTATTTTATCGACTATTATTTATAGTCAATAGCGGTTATTTTTAAGAGTTAACTCAACCTCCTTCGGAGAGGGTAAAAAAATGAGGAAAGTTTTATCCGATCAGTATAAAAGTTTCTACATATCGCTACCAAAAAACAACAATAAGAAAAAAAATAAAAAGTCGATTTTAAGATAATTATGTATGCCAATCGATTGCTGAAAAGTAAACTTTTATTATGAACTACTGAAATATTGCAATTTAAAATAAAAACACCCCATTTAAACGAAAATAAAATGTTACCTTTATAATTATTGATATTTCCCTATAACTTCAAAGCATCTGCCAGATAAGTTGAATGACTAGATACGAATAACAGTTTACAAAAACATATTATAATATTATATTTTATAATAAACCGTAAAAAAAACAAAAGAAAATCATTATATATATTTTTTTAATTACAACACTAACTTTAAAGTTCTCTTTTTAAGTAAAGCCCGAAACCGTGTATTCACGTAATGTGCTATCTTTTCAAATATAACCATACTTGTGGTACAACACTTTTTTTAGAAAGGAATCATTATTACCATTTTAGCAGATCGAATAAAAACAGTCATTCAATTATTAAGTTCATCAATAAATAGTTACTAATTTATCAAAAAAAAAACAATATCATAACGCGTTTGATGCGTCCTTTTGTCCTTTGAAGATCACATGATGGTGCAGTCACTGAGTCATCTTCGAATTTAAAATTGAAATAACCCACGAATCAAGATGTTTGGGAAATTCACTATTAATATTTTGATTTTAATAGCAACACTAAAAAATAAAAAAGCTCTGTAGAATCTGTAAGGTGAGGTGTGCTTCGAGCAAAAAAATAAAATAAGAATCGGTACATGTGCAAACATTGAAATATGGCTTTTATAACAGGAAAAACTAGTAATTACAGAATACAAAATTAAATATTTATAGTATTTACAATAATCACAAAAAGGTTTCATTTGACTCTATTAAGTGGATTCACAGTTTTACTTTTAGTAAGTCCATGTAATTAAATTTTAAAATAAGCTAGGTTCTCGGGATAGTTTCACGAAATTTGGACCGGAGCCGAAAGAGTTAATAATTCTTTTCGTTAATCCAGGGATTTGACGCTCAAAGCCTTCTGTCGGTATGTGGTAGCTGTTCCGATTCGTCGTGGAATTGAAGCCAAAGACCATAGTGGCACAAATCCGCTGGTCCAGGGTACAACGTAATAAAATCGAAGGAATTTGGAAATAGTGATTATGTTTTAGGTATGAAAGGATAGAATTTTCGGTAGCGAGACCAATCTGTAAGCTGTAAGGTTAAAGTGTCAAGGTGTAAAAGGTTTTAGTATTAGCTTTGCGGCTCATTTGAAATGTAATCATACAAATACATTACGAAACAGGTACATATTTATGAATACAAATTCTCATGTAAATATGGGTATAAGTAATGTGACCAGACGTACCGTTTTCACCGGGACAGCCCCGTTTTCAGGCGGCGTGTCCCGGTGTCCGCGAACACATCTTCAATGTCCCTTTTTCGAAAAAATAAAAACTCGTAGTAACAATTTAAAAAATCTCGCAAAATTAAAAAAAAAAATTAGCTAGTAGATGAAGGTGTGGACGTGTGCACGTAGTAAATAGTACATTTCAATGTAAAACCCGTATTTTTTATATAATATATTTAATAAGACAAGAAAAAAATATTACTATCTAGTCCAGGGTTTTTCAAACATTTTCTGGAATGGAACACTTTGCACGTCCGAAAAATATAACGGAACACTTAGCTGAATTTTTAAGATTTTTTTTAAATTGTGTTGCAGCGTATAAAACCATTCCATTATTTTTCGGAACACCTACTCTGGCTCCAGTGTTCCGCGGAACATAGTTTGGGAAACCCCGATCTAGTCAATTGCATTGTATGAAAGTGTGAGACACTTAAAACGACGCCTAAAAGTGCCGAATTGTGCTTAGGTGTCCCGGTTTGGGGTTAAAAATAAATGGTCACGCTAGGTATAAGATAAGGCATTTAAAAAGATATTACTATACAAGGGCTTTCGACTCGGGTAGAACTGGTTAGGTACCAGTGCGTTCTCAAAATAACCGAAACCGGGTAACCAGTCATTTTTATTTAAATATAATATTTAATTTTTCGATAATAAATGTATATCTTTTCAAGATGCAAATTTCTTCGGATATATTTATTTTTCGTAAACACATTAATTAGACATTGATTAAATCTGGAATCTGTCGATAAGCGAAGTCCAATAAAAAAGATATTCTGTTCAATATACTTCAGCGTGAGTAAACGTTTACATATTTATATTGTTAAAAAAAATTCATGAAAAGCTGAATGCATTGATATTTATTGAATATGTATTATTTTTTAGAAAAAAAATCTTTTGAATAAATAATTTGACTTTTAAAATCAAAATATTGAAGCTCTCGTGGTCGTATTATTTTCTTGTTTTCCAAATCTATAAGTATCGCAATTCTTCGTTGATTTGAACGATATGTGTGTATGTACATGTTTATTTAGATTAAATAAAATATCAACAATTGTAGATTTTCTGAAATTTTGTGTTCACAGATTTTTGTAAATATTATACATAAAGTAATCGGTACAATATAAATTTTAACTCTGATTTAGTGTGTGACAGATGACAAAAAATACCCAGAACCGAACCGGGTACCCGGTTAGTTTATGAAATTGGAATGCCATACGAGAATTGTAACAAGTAACTTAAGATCTATTCGAAGAGAAGAGACTTCAGTATTAATTTAAAAAAATCCTAATTCGATATTGGATCAAGTGGTACTCGAACCCATACCCGCCTGATCGGAAGCCTGCCAAAGATTTTACCGACTGAGATACAGGTTGGTAGCTGGTTCTTCAGCGGCACCTATTAATGTTAAAAGTCTTAATCTAGCCCTGCTCTTGGCCTTTGCTATCACAGTCAGAAATGGCCGTTTATAGAGACAAAAATATGTGAAATATATTGTTGACCTAAAGTGGCATGCATTTTCACTCTTCTTACTAAAACAATAAATAATTACTTTTATTTTATTAGGGGTGGGTTGCTGTAGGACACGATATTGCACATTAACCCTGATTTAGGTAGTAAATAAAAAGGTTACATTTACAAAAAATAGGGGTTGATCAAACCCTACCAAAAAAAACTCCGATCTAATCGCAGACATAAAAAGGACGTTAATAAAATATCTATGGATATAAGTGGAATATATTTTATTAAATGAATACCTACTTTGTATAGTATAATATTATAAAATAATGTATAATATTATAATATGTGTACGTTGGGTGTGTAGTCGTATGGTCAATGTCATCGGCTCACGGGCTCGAATGCCAGAATGGACAGTTTCATAAATTGATTATTCAATTTATTTATAGATTTCTGTGATATCTTAAATACTCTCCCAACAGGCCCAACACATTTGAATATAAAAACGGGGCGTAGCGCTAGTGATTAGCTAACAACTAGTCTATGTTAGGGATTCCAATACTAAATACCGGTATTAAAAAAAGAGCAATTGGAATTTCAATACCGGCGTGGTAAATCGAAATTGGTATTTTGATATATCATATTAAAAACCCTCATTCAAAATATGTATACGATTTTCACAAACAACGGTTTATTAAATTATTAATACACCATTAAAAGCGCTCATAATTCTGGAACCTATCAATTTTGATACAACTCTTAGCAAATTTAAAATATTTTAATTCATTCTATTATTACAATATGTGATGACTTCAACTCATTAAAAATACGGTTTTTGGCTAATTTTCAACATCGGTATTCTTGCATTTTCAAAACCTTTCAGTATTGAAAAATCACAATTAATACCGGAATTCCTGTTTCGTTAAATTGTGATCTCTAATCCTGTCCAAACTCTATTCTTCTATTTTTAATTCTCAACTCTCGTCGGAAAAAGAAATGCAACTGAGTAATAAGCAGTTCTCGTATAAAAGCAAGGTTTTCTTGAATACGGCGTTAATACTTTAAAAGCCTTTATTACTCAAATCCATTTTCACATTTTATGCATTTCCTGGTAAATTTGGAGAAACGCTGCGTTTATATATGATTTTACTAGCTTTTATTTCGCCTTTCTTATTCTCACAATTTGTATGATTTGCCCACTAAATGTTATTCTTTTGTTTGATCGTAAGTGTGAAATATCGTAATTTCGTAAGTCGAAAGATCGTAAATTCAACCGTCGTAAGTCAAGTACATACTGCTTGTACCTGCAATGAATAAAAAAATGTGCCGTTGATGCCCTCAATTATAAATTTGTTTGTATTACCTCAATTAATTATGGAAAAGGGTCTACTATAAACCTTCCTTTGATATTGTAATATAATATTATGATAAATTACCCTGGAGAATGATATTTTATTATGTTTCTTAGATATAGGTTCCATGTTTAGTTAATTTGTCAGGAGTTAGAAATAATTTCTCAAAAAAATAATATTAATTTAACATTTTCTTAGGCCGCCAATTGAAACCTATTTTCAAATCAATTAGGGCACACAACCCAAATTAAAAAGAGATAATAATAAGTTAAGCACGGTAGTGAAAAAGAGACGGAAAGCGTGCGCGACAGCTAGCGCCATTAAAGCGGCCGTCTGGGAAAACATCAATTTGAAATAGATCCGACGGGCGACGACGCGAAACTACACGATCTTCACTTCAGTCCGGTTTCGGCCGTTGCCGGAGTGTTATGTAGGTGGTGTTTTTCGAAAGTTGTGCTCCACATGACTGTTGCTACCTTCATTGTTTTTTGAATTTATTCTTGGTGTGTGAATTGCTTGGATCGATCGCCTTGCAAATTTCCAAGTGTCAACCGATAATCTCTTAACTATACAGCTATCAATTGTTATTGTTTAATGTGGATCTTATTTCAGGCCCAGGGGACTGTACCCAAATAAAATAGTGTATAGGTGTTTGATTTGCAATGACGTAACATCTGTTTTAATTTGTTTTCTCTCACGAGATAAAGGTACCGATATTGTTTTGCCGCACGTTTTTCTCGGGGATATCTCGATGAATTTGAATCAAACGTCATACAACTTACACCAGCGAGAAAACGATGTTATTTTAAAATATAGTGAAACATTTTTTCAACTGTGAAAAATATTTTTGACAGTGCACAAAACGCAGTGTTGACAGTTTCAAATAACGTTCGGATTAATTTCTCTGGGTTACAAATTTAATTAAATCATTTCATATTATAATAATATTATTAAATTTGTGCTGTGTTCATTGTTGTTCAGTTACTGAATTATGTGTTTAATCTGATCGCTCCGAAGTAATTGTGTTTGCCACCTAACTGTATTGGATTTAAAAATATATTTATTGTGTTGGCTGCTATACCATTTCTTGTGAGGATTGGGGATTTCTACTGTCAGCTACAAACGTGAGAAGAGGTATTTTTTCTTCTTTATTTTACTTGCTATCGTAATAATTTTCAATTATGTGTATTAATTAATAATACCTTCGCGATGTATTAATTTTAAATTTAGATTTCTATTATCTTTAGTTCATGCTGATTCAGTTAAAAAATGAATATTTGTCAGCTTAATTATCGTTTGTTGACATTGATTTAACAATCAGCATTTCATTTGATTATCTTATCTGATATAAATAACTATGCGTTTATTCAAAACCTTTTTTTTACTCGAGGAAAAATGATTAAGATTATTTTTTAATTGACTATTCGTTACCTGTGTTCAGTTGCTTTATGCTTTGGAACAAGCTACTGTTTTTGTATCCGAACTTTCAATATATTGATTGATGCATTTCTCTAGGAATTTTAATTGTGAATTAAACACCAATAAGCAATGATTGAGTCCAAGAAAAACTATAATTCATCCGAATTATGAAATATTTATTACTAAGACAATTCGTCGCTATGTATCAAATTTACTATATGGAACTGTTCCAAAAACAATACACACTTGACCATGATAATATTGTATGAAATTATCATTGCGACTTTTTCTTAAAGACATTTATTACATAGTTTCATACTTGATTCCTATGCATGATAGTTTTTTCATGTGTGTAATGAAATCTCCTACATAACCTATTTCCTATTAGCAGCATTATTTATTTTATTTGAGTCGCTAAATGCATTTCTTAAACCATAATATTATCGTCGTTAATTTTCTACAAACTCGTGGATATTTCTACTTTTGTAAGTTTTAAGTTTTTTGGTGAAATCAATTTAAAAGATCAAGACTCACGTTCTATTAACTCGTCCAACATATATTTTATTTCATTCTTTGTTAAATCTAATCCAAAAACATTTAAAAAAATACGTGGCATGTGTATAATATTTGGTCATGTGCTATTTTTGGCACGAAGAAAAGGGTGGCATGAATGGCAACGTCTTTGCTTCCTGCCCTATTAACTTACTCACATATGTATATTGAAGACAAAACCGTTCCAGTGATGTTTTATAGCGGTGGAAAGCGATATCGACAGCCGTGGAATAAAGTAAATTTTTGTGTATCCTGAAAACTTGTACTTTTTGAGATACGTATGGCATTCACTCATAGTTGTTAAGCCACTGGTTTCCTACTACTCTTCAATTTGCTATGGTTGCTTGATAGTAAACAAAATAATCACTTTACAAGAGCACTGAATATATACATTACATGTATTACTTAAGTATATAAGTACGTTATTTCAAACATTTGACTGTCAATGACGTAGTTCCGAGTTTAAATTGATTGAACAAATAATATTATTGGTACAGAATAAATTCGATTGACTGGACTGCACCCGTCCGGACTGTCCAAAACAATAATTTAAATAGACCGCTGTCTGAATGTCGTGAATATCAAATCAATATATCTGTATTTTCAAAAGGGATCGTATTGTTATTAATTGGTTAGTATCTCCGTATTCAAGAGACGTCGCTGAAGATTCTCCATCACTGATTAATCCTCAAGCGCGGATGACGTGCACACACGAAAAAACATGCTCTGTTTTGATCTCAATTTATAATAGCAGAAGTTCCATCAATTTTATTAAAATAACTTGATTTCTTATAAAGATTAAATCTAAATTTAAGTAATTTATCTTTTTATCGTATTGTATTTAATCCAAATAACTGTTGACTGATAAAATAAGAGTAAACACGTTGTTTTAAAAGATACGGAACCATTTTTGTGAGGCCTATATATGAGTCGTATAGTATCAAAAGTAGAACTATTCATTTTTCGCAGTTGCGAGAAAAAACACGAAAAACGTATTTTGGCTTTTTGAGTTTTATCAATTTAAACTCAATTTTAAACATAGCTCATCAATGAGTGCAACTTAAAATTTGTATGGGACATCTGTGATTGGTCGAAATCATGACTTACAAAACTGTTCTACTTTTGTTTCCAACGTCGTGAACAGTTCTGCTTTTGATACCAAGCATCATTTTCTTTTGCGTTTTTGTACCACATTTAATTGATTTTTAAACATTTTTTTAATTTCTAGCTATACATTATAACCAGCGGAATAATGTGACAGCATTAGTTTAATTTCGACATATTATATATGGGATATTTATGCTTTTGATATCAGACGACTCATATATTGATATTTAAAATGGTATATTTTTCAATATTATAGTCGGAGCTTTTTAGTGTTACCATATAGCGCTAATTTAGCGCCAGTCCGTGAGTAATAACTTTAAGTAAATTAGAGAACCACTGGTTGTAAAATTGTTTGCCAAGAATATCACTAGAAATGTTTTCCAAAATGAAAAATCAATTTTTGTATCTACTCATTTGTTCATCTGCGGCTCGTTCTGCTATCCGTTTCTGATGAATCAGCTACCATTCAAAATCTATTTTAAGCATTCGTGCTTAATGGGTTAAGAAAATATATGAAATGGTACTTAACATCTTCGCACTAATAAAAATTACGACTTCAGAACCTTTGTCCAATGAAGATTTAAGTTGACTTTGTATATTTATGTAAAATGACCTCGATGTTGAGGAGTTAAAACACTTTGAAAAACTCTGTTAAAGAGTCGCCCTTGAGAATCATTGATTTTATATAAATATCGCACCTTTAATAAAAATTGAAAGTGTATTTAAAAAGACTTTTTCGGTGCAAAATATCTTTGCGCAATATTTACTTACTGATTAGAATATCAATATTGTATGTTGATGTTATGATATGTTCACCCACAAGCTCACCCAGTATAACAGATTACGGAGAAATTCTTGATACAAATGTAAACGTGGCAGTAACTAGGGCGAGCGAACTAGGCATTTGTCTGGGGTGAGGAAAATCTAAAAGTTAATCTAGGAGGTTAATCACGTTAAAACTCCCATTAAAATTAGAAGCGATGTCGCAATATGGATTGATAAAAGACTTGGTATAAATTCGCAATTAAATATGACACCTGGCGCAGTGAAGTCATATTTCATATTTTAGTTAATTTACGTTTATCAGTAGCAGTGTTTATTGATTTGACATTAATAAACAAACTATTCTGTAAAATTTTACTCCCTTCATCCGCGTTAAACGATTGGTTTTGTGCTATATATTTTTAAATAACGGTTTTTGGTTTTCGTTTCAGTTCCGGTTCGAAGCCCTGCTTTTTTCACCGTTCATATAAACGACACTGTCATAGCTTAAAAACGTATACTCATATAACTGTTTTTATTTTCAAAATAAATTTAAGTAATCAAAAACCTTTCGCTCCACGCAAATGACAGTGATAAAAAGTAATTTCCGAACAATCGTTTGAATTGTTAATTCGAGCCGTGTATTGTATTACTGTCAATCACGATGCAGAAACTGCGATCCTTGGACAAAATAATACAGTGCCGTGCGTTCACCGCACAATCGGAAGAATAATAAAAAAATGAGTTCAAAGTCATTCCGAAAGACATCCAATGAGAGAGACGCGTGAAATTTCATCAAGAAATAATACATAGGCCAGTAGTCGACAACCTTGCTTTGCACAAAGTGATTCCAACTTACGTAAGTTTCAAAATACATGCTTAGAAACAGCGTAAAGGTTATTTAACGTTACCAAATGTTATTTTAACAAGTCTCCAATGAACATTTTTGTTATAATTTTACATTATAACACTTGGGCCTCGTATAACACGGTTATATGGTTCCACAAAAATGTCGTTTAATACAAATCCGTGTTATACAAGGTTTAAAGTGCATACAAAATTAGGGATTGCGTTCCAAAAAAAATATCGAAGATGGTTTATATAAATATGTACTTTATTTTTTTAAATAAACAAATACACATTTACATATCTATTGAGAGAAAATTTAATAACATAATATAGCATTCATTCATCATCGCTATCACTTAGAATTCTACATGTTTTACTCTTTTTCGAGATCGGTTGTAAGTTTTCATCATCATCGGAGTACTCTGGATTTCTTGTGGTTTTAGCCTTCAAAAATTTGGTAATAAGCGATTGTCTACTTTTAGCGTATAAATCTTTTCGTATTTCTTTATGTTATAAGGTTCCAAAATTAGTTGTTATTCTCTCTTAAATTTCAAACTTCTTTCTTTTATAGGATCCTTTTCAATATATTGTTTTCTAATTTAATAGCCAATTTCAAGCCGTCATTTATTGTTTTTAATGTGAAACCTGCCACTATTTAAACACCCGTGTTATACGAGGCCCAAGTGTATTTATAATGCTGGTGATAAGCGAAGCCGGTCCTGATCTTTAATAAATAGTGAGGCATTAGTACATTTTTTTTTTCAAATATAGACAGTGCCTCTTCACCAAGAATTGATATTGGATACATTAAAAATTATATAGATATATCTTGTAGCGAAGCAGACTGTAGGTAATTTGTTTATTTTATTTTCGCTTGTCGAGGTGTATGCCCAAGTAGAGCGGGCGATGCATACATTGGTCACTCATGACTCACGATTATATCATGATTTTATTCCATATGGGATTCCATTATCATTTGATAATAACCAATGCTGATGATCTAATCTGCTATACCATGTGCAATAAAGTTTTTCTTAATACTTAAAAAATATATGTAATTTCTTTTTTGATTGGCAATTAATTCATTCACTGCGACTGTAATAGTGAAAAGGTTGCGAATCACTAAAATAGATAATCGGTACATAATACGAGTAACCGGTCACGTGGGAGGGAACAATAGTTCAATTATTAGCGATTTTTTTTACAATACTTAAGAACAAAGGATAAAAAGGCGTTGCTATAGTCAGGGGTTATAATTATTATTATAATCTATGGATATACTTACTTGTTACATTGTGGTTATATTATTATTAATGTAATTGACTATGTGAAAAAAAATACTTATTCCATAAGTGTATAACAAGATGATAATTGGCTGAGGAACCGTGTCCCTACATTTATGACACCAACCAGTGGAGGCGGTTGCTTAAGTCAGTGCTTCCCAACCTTTTTCATGTCACGGACCTCTAAATCTAAAAACAATTATCTGCGGACCCCCGAAAAAAAATATTTTACATGTTCATATTTCATCACAAATAATGTTGAAAGAATGAAAATTTTCGTGGACCCCAGATTGGGAAGCACTGGCTTAAGTAATGTGTCGTATTTCGACTTATGTGTTGGGAAGGGGGGGGGGGTATATAAGATGAGACGTCTCAAAACAATCAAAAGATTATCACGAAATATAAAATGTTTTGTTAAATCTTTTATTTTAAAAATGCGATGGTGTGACGCTGTGTAGTTAAGTCCATAAGTAAAGAAATAATAACAATTCAATTATAAGCATGACAACGGCAATAAATATTAGACAGCACAACACTTACTCCTCAAAGGGTTAATATCGCCGTTCCTCTGACCATCGTTCTATCCGGAATCCTGATTCTATTGATATTGAATAGATATTTACTATTACTATTAATATGGATTTACATATGGATGAATGCCGAACGAGCAGAGCTGTTTGCTGTGGTCCGTCCTCATACGGGCCCAATAAGGCCACGCTGGCCTGATCTCAACCAAGGTCAATTTTGAGGCATTCGATAAATTTGCAACATTGTATGGGGAACGGGATATTCTTGATTCCTCTTTAAATTCAACGCGGAGTAGATTAAACTCTTCCGCCACGGCGGATTGTCAGCATACTTAATATCACGCAGGATACTCAATATCACTTGAACTAAATGACTGAGCAAATCACAATCTCTTTTTTTCTTTCTATCTTTATCTTTTAGGCACAGCAGTGCATGGTTAAAAGATAGGTCCCGCGCAGCTCTGTATCGGGCCAATAATATGAGAAATAAATTCATTGCGTTATGGAAGGCGGCCGTGAAAATGCGGCTGCATACACATAACGGTTGTTTGTGGGATACTCTACAACCAACTTGTATTGAATAGATAATTTCTTATATCATTCATTATTGATAAGTTGAAATACGTAATACCTACATATTTTATTACTAGATTTACTTATATATTACTAAGATAATATATATTGTATGATTAATGAGGGATTTATTTATATCAATTGTCTATGTTTAGGAACCTACTCGTATTTTTGAATGATTGATTATCTGTATAGCTTTTATTACCTTTGTATAGAATTTTTTTCTGTATGTATCAAAATACGTATTATTTGTAAAGCAACGTTTCCCAACTGTAGTTTCGACAAGTTTGCGTAAAGAAAAAAAAGAATCCGATCAACATTTGCTTTATAAACGGCGACTACTTTGTGTAAATTCATTTTAATTACAATTTTTTTTTTTTATCTTTTCTATTTAACTAATCGACACGTACTTCGCCTTTGTTAAACAAATTGATACAGTAGAATAATAAAGTTTTTAAGTGCTATGCTTTCAGCATAAAATGAAACATATGATACTGTTATTTCATAATATATAATTTTATAATTTATCACAACATTTATTTTTTCGTGATAATATCGTTATGTAAAATAATCAATAACTTTTTTTTAACAGAAATTACTGAAATTTAAATCGCAGTTTACATTTTATTGATCGTAATATTCTGTTTTTTTATTAGGGATTGGCTGGAGGGGGCTCGGGGGGGGCCTTGTTAAGATAAAAAATCATTTGTCTCAAATAAAATCAGCACTTAACTGCAATTTCTGTAGATGATTAAATTTTATTATTTAACAAGACTTGGTTGCCCTTTCATTTAATTAAAAAAATTCATTAACCTTGGCTGCATAATAAAAGAGACCCTATCTGACCGCATGTGGCTCGCGGGCCACGGTTTATGCATCATCTATATTCCATGACTTAAAGGCATTATGGATGAGATTTACCGAGCCCCTTGTTAAGATATTGGCAGCCCACCGCTGCTGCGACGGCATAATATCGTTCTGCGGCTAAATATAATTGAGAAACGCTGACGTGTTGATAGTATTGTATTGCGTATTTTCAAGATAAACGGATTAAATTTCAACCTACGTAATTCTCACTTAAATTTATTGCACGAAAACAGGTCCAAAGGATAAATTTTATTGTTTGAATAAATAAATTACAGCCGCCAGACGCCGTGTCAGCGATTTTAATTAGATTCGGTTAATTTACGAATAGCGGGTTACTAAAGCTAGCAGATAATTTTTAAATTGTATTAACATTAAAATTTTACGAAAATTACACGAATTTGTGTCAATTAAAGGCACACGTGTTTCGCTCTCATGCAGAGTACCTCATTACTTACCAACACGTATAACAAATTTCAACATTTTCATTTATTTTTACAGTGGAAAAATAAGCCAAGCGAATACGTAATTAGATCGACAGAATTCTGCGTATGTTTGTGATAGATAAATAAAATTTTAACAACCCAAATAATTACATCTTCTAAAATGTTTTAAATCGGTGTAAATCCATGTTACTTAGTAATTATCTTCTGACGATGCCGAAACAGTTAATACAGTAAAACCCCCATTTACACAATAGTCGGGACCGTGTAATTGGGGGTGTGAATCTCATGAATTCCATGGAAAACGCAAAGCTAAGATTTCCCTTAGTTTTGCAAAAAATAAAATATGGACGAAATATTTAGTTTTTGTAGTGGTAAATATTCCGCACACAAACAGACGCCCAGCTATGCGTGTATAGTTTGACACGTGTTGAATACACAGACGCTAGCTAACATTTGACTGTATGCGCGGCACATACGACCGTCTCTTAGTAACGACAATGGAATGCGACCGTACAATTGGAGGATTTACGGCGAATATTTCAAGCCAGCGCGTAATTCGGGGTTCCACTGTAAACGTATTTTTGCCATGGCACAGTGGTCAAACGTCGTTGGCTTCAATTCCGGGCCTCACGGATTAGAATCCCAGTACTAACATCATTTTCTGTCTTTAAAGAATTCTTTTCGAATACTTGTGGTGTCTAAAATTCCCCCACCATTCCATAAAATAACGGGGTGTAACGAGAGTGATAAACCAACCGCTAATCCTGTCCTAGCGTTATTATCCCTACTATCTGTATATCCCTACTCTTTTTTGAAAAAAAAAGAAAGGTTGAGCAGCTGAGTAACAAGCAGTTCTTGTATTATATTTAGATAAAAATTGTCGCCCGCTGTGGTCTAGTTGGTTAGAGCTTGCTCTACCGATCAGGTGGGTCTGGGTTCGATTCCTGGTAAGGTCAATGTCAAATTGGATTTTTTTCAATTTTAATTTGAGATCTAAGACATGGGTGTTTGTGAAGTCAATTCTCCTTGAGTAAATCTCATGTGACTCTTAAAAATTCTCATCGATGATCTTTCAACTTCAAAATATTTGACGCATTGGCGTAAGCTGTAATGTCAAATATTTTTTTAAAAATATTAAAAATTAAAAAGAAAATCTTCTGTTAAGATACCTTCATTATGGGTCATATACTTCACATTGGGAGCAGACAAAAATGTTTAATTTTGCATCTTTATACTTTGTAGAAGTTAAAAACGTAATTAATTTTCCTATATTTCGTTTTATGCTTACAGTACATACGATTTTTTCCTTTCACACTCGAGAGTAATAATTGTATTGATGCCAAAATTGAAATTGATTTGCAATTTTAAATTAGCATAAAAAATGACATTAATGATCTCGTTCACAAATAAAAACAAATTTACATTGCTAATAAATCACCCACAAATGATTTGATGTGAATCATAGTCGAGAAATAAAAGAACGCTAAATATAATAAAATCTTTTTATTCTCAATATTAATCACTTGAAAAACATCTATCGCACCACCGTAACAATATAAAACTAGTATTTTTTGTATCGTAATTGGCCCATACATATATAGGCAGTGACGTGCTGGGATTCAGGGTCAGGTGGATCAACGTACTTCCTTGATCGTTCGAGTATAATGGATCCCTTATTTGTATGTGGTATTGAATCAGTCGTAATTGAGTATTTAAATGTTTTTTCAAGGACATATCTTTTTGAAAATACATAAATAAATTGTTCATAATTGAAGATTATTGACATTTATTCCGTGGGTTTTTTGTATGGAATTTTATTTGGATAGGTACTTAATTATGTGATAAAATTAATGACAATGTATGTAACTTGTTTCTTATTTAAAAAAAAAAAGATTTGTCTTCAATGGTACTGGTTTAAAAGTCCTCTCTTCATAATGTTTATTATGTTATGATGGTAGTGATTTTCCTACTGAGTCCTACTGAGTTTCGCTGTCTAGAGTTCGAATTCCCAAATGGACACTTTACTAATATGTTTTATTTAATAGGTCTCTAATGCATTATTGATTGACGTTTTTGTCCCATTCTACCATTAATCCATACGATTTACTGAAAAAGGAGGAAGATAGAAAGCAATCGAAGAGTCGAATGGGTTAAATGAACTTGCAACTACAGTCACTGTCAATTTTAGAATTATGATCATTTACTCGTAACGTTGCACGTACAAGAGGCTTACTAAGATAAGTTGTTCATAAAGAGCGTACCCATTTTACTCTCTACTACAAGAGTTGTCATTGCCTGGCTGGGTTTAGTCTAGGGCTGTGAAGTCGTAGTCGTGGAGTCAGACTGTTTTAATCAAAGTCGTGATCGAAAAAACAAATATCTTTGAATCCTTGTAAAAAAATTGCTAGGGTCAAAAGTGACGCTACTGCATGCAACTAAGCTGTGTTTTAAGCTATGGTCGGAGTCGTCTTATTTCTGCACGACTCCACGGCCCTGTTTTAATCACTTATTAAAATTATTTTGTAGTAAACGAACTAGAATCAACATTTTCGTTATACTTAGTTTAAAATATTTCGATATATGTAGGTTATTAGAATTGCGATGCTTCTCAAAGAGACAAAATCACGTGTCACACAACCAGTAAAATAACAGAGTTATCAATTCGAGACCAAAAAATACCGCCTGACCTCATGAAAATTCACTATTAGCGTTTTGTAATTATTATTAATGGTTTTTAATAAAGTGCTGGATTTCGGTTATTTACTGTACACTTTCTTCGCTTTTTAAAGATAATATAGTTGGTTGATAGTTAATCTCTCAGAGCCCCTTTGAATAATAATAAAAAAAACAATTTACGCCCTTGTATAGTGTTATAGTTGAAGCATCGGTGATAGTCATTGAATTGGTATATTCTATATAAAAAATGCTCTGTTCAAAGCGAACATTTTCGTCCATGAAAATATTATTTTGGTTAGTATCCAAACCGTACTAAGTACATTATAATGACTAGTTACGTTTCGTAATAACACACATCCGCTGTTGGTAACAATAATTTTACAAAATTTGTTTTGCAAAAACGGAACGTAATTTGCATGTCATTACGTGTATCCGATTTGATTTTCTACGTTTTAGTAAATAGTATGTATATTTTTGAATAATCTGCTATACGTGGGTATTTGCTATGTTTATAAACATACGTATAATATTATTTTAATGACTTGCCTGCTATCATTTTTCTACTTTCTTAGGTAATGGTAATGTTTTCTAATGGAAGTACTCAACAGAAGTTTTTTTTACGAAAACTGGTTTTTTAACCTCTCTTTTTTTCGAAGAGACTACAATAAAGACATTTGGTTAGCTAAACGCTCTCGCTACGCCCCGTTATATTTTAGATTGAAAGGTGGGAAGAAATTTTACACATCACAAACACCCATGCCTTCGAATATAAATCGATAAATTAATTTAAAAATGCTGTTCGTATTGAGACTAGAACCCGTGAGATCCATCTCAGGAAGGCAGCGACGTTGACCCATGCAACACGGACTCGGACGAAACTAAACAATATTAACACTTCCGTGTACATGCTGCAGGCAGGGACAGTTGAGCCATGAAAACGTTCAATATTTCACTTTTTATCGTCATTGAGTATTTATCATTTTAGTAAGTATTCCCAGAAAAAGTAGTTTTTCATTCAAAGTTGATTTTATGTCCATATTAAAGCATTTATAATAAAAATGAAGATGAAAATGATACCTAAGATATATTTGCAAGTATATGTACATGTTTTAGCTTCTTAAATAAGTTTAAATACAATTGATAATTTAAAACTAAGACTGAGTTGACACCTTGGCTGGGAACGTGATTCTTAAGGGACGGTAATAACAAAATAAGCGTCTTATACAAACAATAAAAGTAATTAATATAACTTCGCGTCGAAAAATTAATCTTGTTTACTCTGCATGAACTGCCTTTGTTTATGATTAAAAATAATACCATAGCCGTCAAATTATCCGATACAACTAGGGCATCCAATCCCGGGATCCCGTTCAATTTTCTGATCCCGAAATCCCGGGATTGACATGGTCGCGATCCCGGGATTTCGGGATTGAGAAATTTGGAGTAAATCTCGAAAAGTGAGATGAAATTGGCAAATTGTCGATTCCAATTTCCCCGGTGAGCTAAAAAAAAAAAAAAACGAGGTTTCGTGAGAATTTGGGGAAAAAGTATACCAAATTGAGGATTTCAAATTCCTCGGTGAGCTAAAAAAAAAAAACGAGTTTTCGTGAGAATTCGGGGAAAAAGTACCAAATTGAGGATTTCAAATTCCTCGGTGAGCTAAAAAAAAAAAAAACGAGGTTTCGTGAGAATTCGGGGAAAAAGTATACCAAATTGAGGATTTCAAATTCCTCGGTGAGCTAAAAAAAAAAAACGAGGTTTCGTGAGAATTCGGGGAAAAAGTATACCAAATCGGAGATTTCAAATTCCTCGGTAAATTTATCTCAATCCCGGGATCCCGGGATTGGAAAAAGGCTCCGGGATTGGATACCCTAGATACAACTGTCTTGAACGTCCGTATGAAAGATGGTTGAAATATAACACCTTTACAGCACCCTATCAGGACGTAGATTCTAGAGCATTGGCCACCTGGCAACAAGCTCGGCATGTTTCATTACCATTCCCCTAAATTCTTATATTCGTCATTCCAGTAATTAAGATACTCTTGAATGCGAACTATTTTCTCTTCCACCCTAATTTGATATTTCGCAAATCCTCTTCTGCAAAGCATTCCTCCTGGATACAGACAGCTATACATCGTTGTTCATATTCTTTAATGAGCTTAAATGTTTTTTAAGCTATACTATTAATTTCACTTACATAATTATACTTCAAATTATTTTTTTTGCGATTTGGCACTAAGTGTTTTGAAAAAAAAATAATTATCACTTGGCGTAAGGTTTACGATTTTAGCTATTATTTATCTGCTTATGGTCTTAATAATAATTATGATTAGGGCATTCCCGCACCGCCTTAAGTGTTCCAGCCGCCATTTACTTTTTTTTTCATTTTTATAAATGGCCCAAATGAAAAATGTTGCTCGGAATACTTTTTTCAACGTTGACACTCCCTTTATAAAATGGAGGGTCTAGCAGCTCTCAAACTTAGAGTAGCTAAGTAGAGCCGAATTTAATAATTCACCTAAAATTGATCGAAGATAATTAACTCATGGTGCAGATAACTCGTCTAGAGAAAAACACCCTGTGCCAAAAAAAACTGATTGCCAGATCAATAAAAGTCTAAACATTGATCGAACCTAAAAGCCATTTCCAATGGAATATGAGTAATATCAAAATATTTCAAACGAGTTCGATGAAAATTGATTTGCATTATGTATTAAACATTATTGGTTATGATTTGTTGACTATAGCCAAAGCCCCCTATAGCCCCTTAAGACTGCTATGCTATAGCCCATTGGAAAATACTCTACTCGGCTGCGGTGTCAACAGGATCGAATCGACACGATTTATTGATTTGTTTCTAAAGGTATGGCTACCCCAACCATTTAATTCAATCATCGTCAATTCATACTACCAAATCAGTATTAAAATCGAATTGAGAATTGGGAAAGATGGGACAAGTGTAAGTAATAATTAAATTACGAACGATACAAACTGTATAGTAATGTAACTTCGAGTACATTTGATTGCCAGCAGATGCCGAAAGATGAAACCCTCCCATCAACGTTCCCTCTAATTTTTCTACTGTGTGTGCGGTAAATTTTCAGTAAAATAAAAAATGTGCGCAAATATGTTGATACTTATTCTCTGACCTACTTACTGACACTAAATAAATTAATTCTTCATTTCAAGCCGCTAAAAAAATGTAACTCTATTGTACAACATTTATATGTGCGGTCTGTGCGATGGACGGAAAAAAGTGTGCGGCCACATCTTGCGAGGTGTGCGCGCGCACACCTTAGCGGGAACATTGCCTCCCATTAGTAACAACATTTGTGAAAATGTATATAATTTCTACGACTCAAATTTGATATTGAAATTTCATCAATCACCCTCAGTCGATATAAAATGAATAACAATAGTTTTACTTTAACAATTTTTGCTATATTAAGAGTACACATATTCCACATTAGAAGAGAACATGGCTCCAAAAACCAATAAACCATCCATAAGGAGGTATCGGAGAATTCGAACAATCAATATCAAGATTGTGTTTTGTTTTCTATGGCAAAATGTGTTACAAGCTTCTCCACCACACGACCCCCCGTTTTATATCCCAGCATCATAGGCAATATTCCTCGAGCCATAAATCTGTCAAACGCAATTTATCCAAACCCCCCCTAACCGCATTACGCTCAACATTTTTAATTTTGTACATTTTATTATTTTTATATAGCCGCCACTTTATCTGTCATAGATATTTACTACGCGTATAATTATGGATAGACTTTAACGTAAAAACGTTTTTTGTTCACCGTTTTCTTTCTCACTATGATAGGTACGTATAATGGACTGCTAATCGAGTATGTATTGCACAGTTGTTCGTATTACGACTTGTTGTTAGTTAATGGCTTCAACTGGCGGAGCTAGAAATTTGGGGCCCTCATGCAAACGTCACGTAAGCCCCCTACCACACAATTTGTTGTATTGATTATGTAGAAATTTGGGCCCTCTTTTTCACTGGGGCCTGTGTATTTTATGACTGCATGAGGTGGCTACGCCGCTGTAGAATACCGACATTGAAAGTAATTTGCATTTACATATTATTATTGAAATATTTAAAACCGTTCCCGTTACCAATTTGTTACATACGGAATGCTAAAGGAAAATTTATCAACCAAAAGTGTTCTACGAGAACTGAAGAGAAGGATAGGGTTGCGACAGAACTAGTGGTTTATATTTTATATATATTAAAAAAAAATGTTTAAATAATTTAATGCTGAAAGATCATACGATAAAAACTCGGTGAGAATTTATTGTGTCACTCGAGATCAACTCGAGGTAAATTTACATCACAAAAACCCATTTTTCTCTCAAATTTAAATTGAAAAATCATACATAATTTGACATTGACCTTACCGGAAATTGAACCCAGTCCCGCCTCTAACCAACTGGACTACAGCGGGCGACTAGCTAAGTCATGGTTTTAGGATCGGATGGTCGGGAGATAGTTAAGATATTATAACCAAGATTATATATATATCGATTGAAAAGACATTTTTTATAACCTTCTGTATTTTCTTCTTATATATTCTCCAGGTGTGTTTAACAATTTATACTATCTTCTTAGTTATAATTTTGACCTTTACCTATAGATTTTAGTTTTTTAAGTCGTGTGTAGCAGTCAGTGATCGGTGAAACTTCATAGGACGGTAGAATAAGGAAAATACCATTAAAAAAATACATGCAGCTGCTAAGTGACAGTTTGGCCACCACATACGCACGTGGCTATTTTTTTTAAATTATTAAATATTTATAATTTTTACATATTTAAATGTTAATTTAAGTGTTTTCAATCCATGTCCGCACCCAATATTGAGCATATGGCCTCCTAATGGAGGTATCTCAATTTTTTTTATTTGTTACTCAAACTTTCTTTTTCAAAGAGAGTAGTAGATATAGAAGGATAAGCTAATACAGGATAAGTGGTTAACTAATCGCCCTCGCTACGCGCAGTTATTGAAGGATCAAAGGGTGGTAGGGAATGTTTAAACATCACAAACACCCATGCCTTCGAACAGAAATCGAAACAATGCTGTTCGTACTGGGACTCGAACCCGTGAGATCCGACACGGAAGTCCATAGTGGTAACCGCTGCGCCATAGGACCCGACATTTATTTTACATACTCGTATTTGTTAATTAACCTTGGATCCTCTTGTAATGACGTTCATAAATTAGCTCCTCGTGTGCGCTGCCATATACGTCATTAATCATACATGCACGAAGGTTCAAATTCTGAGATTTAACTCGTTTATAAAATGAAATGAACAAACCAAGCTTCCTGTATTTTCTGCAGTTACCTGCGTTAAAGGCGTCAATCATAATAATATATGGTATGCATTAACAGCCACGGCATGTTTGTGTTTTTAATGTTTATGAATGTTGTATCGATCCGGCTCGTTGGCTCGCTCGGCTCGTGCCATCCACTTCACACAGTGTGCTACCTATAGTACTTAGGTATTACCTGTGCTTAGGTCGGAACGTGATACATGAGCGATCGTTTTTCAATGTTGATAATATGGGCCCCTGAGAGGTGGAGTGATCTAAGATATATTTTGAGTGAAGAAAAAATGAGTTGGATGCGTTATAATATTCTACATGTCATAAAGTATCGTTAAAGTAATGTGAGCTCAGTAAATATACACTGCAATACAGGGATGGGCTGGAGGGGGCTCGGGAGGGCTCGCGCGAGCCCCTTGCTAAATTTTGGCACGGCCGGAGAGCCCCTTGTTAAGATAAGAAAATCATTCGTCTTAGATCAAATCTGCATCTAACTGCAATTTTTGTAGATGGTTAAATTTTATTATGAAACAAGATTTTGATGCCCCTTCAGTTTTTTAATGAAAAACATTGACTTTGGCTGCATAATGAAAAAAAGACCTTAGCTGTTTATTGTCTATTGTCCGACAATCCACATTGAGAGCGGACATAGATAAAAAAAAATGTATGACATTTACCGAGCCCCTTGTTAAGATATTGGCAGCCCACCGCTGCTGCAATAGTGTTCAATCCAGGGCTGCAGAGTCGTTTAAAAATAAGACGACTCCGAAGAAATTTTTCAATAATTTAATTTTAACTTATACATATATACGTATTCCATCAGATCATCTTTAGTCAGCCAACCATGCAATGTCAACACTATGGACTATTGTAGTTTGAATATACATCATTAAATATATTTTTTACATGTTTCGAGCCGCTCATTTTTCTCCGGTCAAAACACCGCGACTCCGACTCTACATTAACTTAAATCCCTAAAATAAGAATTCACAAAAAGACAAATAAGGCCGAGTATTGTTCTTATAAGTCCAATAGAAAAGATTTGCCATTTTACTACTTGGGTCACTTCACATTTTGAGGAGTCGTATTATGAACTCTTGACTGGGAATCTCAACGATTCTTATTACTATGCTGACTTGTTTGCAACGAGGGCGATTTATATTGGATACAAATCAATGTTGCGCCACACAAAGAGAGAGCGAAGATCTCAACTGATATAAGCTTCCGAAGTATAAACTCTTTTTTTATTTTACAACATGTCATTGCGTAAAAACCGTATATCAGGTAATAGTTTTTTTACTTACTCATGGCAACCGTTTTAAAGCGCCAAACGCTGCTGTGTTCGGGATAATCCTAACGAGAGCTCTAAATCCGTTGCGGTTCGTGGCAGAATTCCAGTACCCACCCTCTTAAGATTTAGATTCAGATTACAAGAATTGATACTTTGCAGAATGCAATGTTCCTTGACCTAATATTGAATCTAGTAAATTGAATTTGTATCTATATAGAGCTGAAAACGGCTGTGGAGTCAGAAGTCGTAAAAATTGCCTCATGTTTCCTTACTTTCACAAGTTTGTGAAAGTTTCACACATTTGTGAAAGTAGTCTGTCCGAAGATACCTCCGAAAGAGGCGAAACACGTGTCACAGTTTGTAGCACAACACGTGGAATAATCTAAGTTATTTTATATTAAAATGAACTTCCACAAAGTTACCGCCGAATCTATCGAAAGTATTAAGCATATTGTCTCCTAATGGAGCATCTCATCAGGAGTTTTTGAACGAAAATAAGATTGCAAGACTTGCCTTACTACATACTACTTTTTGAGATGGTGTCCTGATAGGTATTCTTGTTTACCTAAAGTTATCGCTCGAGTTTATGTAAACTTTCTACAAACTCGGATAGTATTATCGAAATGATGTGCGCATAGACGCTAGTATACGTGCATGCATTCACGCATACACAGGTGCCTACCTTACTTCGTACCACCTGACGACGCTTCGTGATTTTTGTACACCTGTGCACGGTGATGACACCCTGATACTTTATTTTTTTAATAGTAAGTGCCTTGTTTTTTTTTTTACCACCAATTTGTTTATCATACAATACACCTTTGATAGTCAAACGGAGTGATTGTATCAAATAATTAAGTAATGGTGTGTGTGTTGGGTAAGTTATTCTGGAAACAATTTTGTAATACAATCTCTGCATGTTTATGTCGCCCTAATACTTTTTTTACTGTCATAATTGTCATTCGATTACTTCTACTGAGTTGATCAATACAATAGCTTCATCATGCACGCCCCGCCCCCAATTATCACAATAAAATAATTCCCTCTTCGAGTAATAACGAAATTAAAATTTTATGTTATTTTAACAAATACGGGTTAATTTATATTATATTATTATATTTTTAAACCAGAAAAACTCGGCAACATATCTCAGATATTATCGAAATTGATGGCTGGTATATTAGAGCAAGTTTCGCTTCAATAACAATCATTTAAAACTAGACATATTATCAATTGTAAGCTGTGATCTCACCTTCTTACCGGGGTGTAGAGTCGGGTAAAAAAAGACGACTCCGACTCCACCCTTAAAATAAAAAACGACTGTGACTCCCGACTCCAAAGAATTTTTTCAATCATTTCATAAATTTATTTACACCATCAATCAGATCATATTTAGTCAGCCTAGCATGCAATGGCAGCAGTATTATTGACTATTGTGGTTTGAATACACATTAAATATATATTTTTTTAAATGGGTCCAAGTCGTAAGATTTTTCCGACTCCCGACTCCTGGCAAAACCCCCGACTCTATGACTCCCGACTTCGACTTCACAATCCTGCTTTTTACGCCAGTTCGCCAAGATTGAACAGCTAAGTCATAGATATTAATCATAGACATCTTTTAGGCTTAGCATTTTTTTTTTGTCAAAATCGTTGACCATGATTATTTGCAATCAAACGTACAGGAAAATTAAATGAAAACTCATTGTAGTTTGTCGGGTCCGTGGTTGAGTGGTCAAACATCGTTGGCTTCGGTTGCGATATGGTTTGTTGCTGACGGTTTCATAAATGAACAGGATTTTTAATCGATTTATGGATTTCCTCTAGAAAATATGAATGTCAATGATGTTTGGAAATTGTCTACCGCCGCCACCCACCGGATCCTTAACACTTCTTAGTCGGGCGCTTCAAAAATAGACTCAAGCCTGTAGCGGGCGTTTTTTAGTGATTAGCGCACAAATATATTACATTCTTAAAATCAACACAACTTCTAAACCAAACGATATTTTCGATTGAAATTAAAAAAAAATCATACGTGACATTTAATCATTAAAAATAAAATTAGGACATTTCGATAACATCATAATTTCACTGTGTTTCTAAGCTGAATATAAAACGTTATCAATTTAGTAGATAGCACTCGGCATGTTATAAATTTTAAATATTCAAAACATTCTATATAACAAAATAGCATATTTACCAATATTTTATAATTATATAAATAATTAGAATATATAATCGCCATTCCTACAACTTTACTACCACTGGAAGTGTAAAATCTAATGCCGTAAAAATTACAGCGTAAATATTCGAGACACATGTGTCACCCTTTCTAGCAAAGAATTAGGACTAATGTTAATTAGTTGCGGCATTTTATTTAACGCCGACAAACAAACCCGTGATATTATGTGTTCCGCAAACAAGCGACGATATAAAAAAAAACGTATTATGCCGTGATCCCGCATTCTACCGACAATACGCTAAAAACGACTTTTGTCGTTTCCCGCCTATTAAGTGTTAATACAGAGATTTTAGTTTAGTCCTTTCTTAGTCATATTCGTCTATCCCTACTTTGGGGCACGGTCAAAATAAATGGCTTTAAAATATTATTAGCTATAATATAATGAGCTTTACGATTAAGATACGGGCTCCTTCACAGTTGACATGGGTACATGACACGTTTGACCTGCTTCTTGGACCGCTTTCGCGCGCATCGGCCTCAGGGCGTCTTTCCAATATATATTTTTTAACATATTATTATTGATTCATATAGTTGGCATTCGGCCCTGATTTGACATTCCACTTTCCATATCTGGCATACTTAAACTACTCACCTGAGATGAAAATTGCATCTGTCAATATTGTCTATTACTTGTACATCGATCGGCCCATGACAGGACGTATTACATATCGGGTCATTGTAGGAAACTATTTATATAATACATTTATGGCAAGATTATTTTTTCTAGTGCCATGGTCAACTTTATTGTGATCACAATTCAATTCAGCACCAGGGCTGGAAATTAGGCTGTGTATATCTAATTTAAAGTAAGTCGTTGCTCTTTCGGAATCAATTGTTGAGCCGGCAATATGTGCGACAAATCGCGAATGTGGTTTTACCATTTTTTTTAAAAATAATATTCGATATCGTTTTCCAGCCAGTACCGTTAACGTCGTTGGCGTCGTGTGGTTTTACAATTTGTTTTTTTTAATAATAATTAGAATATAGTTTTAAAAGAAGTAATTACCGTTAACGTCTTGGCGTCGTTGATAAGCAATCCTGTTTCGTGTAAAAATATAAACTTTTAGTTAAATAAACAAAAATATTGAATTTTAAACTTATATTTATTATATTGATCTATCAAGGCGTAGAGCCAGCCTGCCAGTAGAGATACAACTGGAAAACCGTTAATAGTGTTCAAAGTATTGGCATGGATATCGACACATATCTTTAAAAAGAACAGAAACTTTGAAGTTCTCACCACGGTCTTGTGTGAGTCGAAAGAATTGTGATATTGTACATTTTTAAAAGACTCAGATTTTAAATATTAAAAAAAAAACTGTCGTGGAAATCATCTTAACTGCAAGGACGAGTGTGACCATATGGTCACAGTAAACTTCGTTGTCTATTGATCCCACTATGCATCCTTCTTCTACCTGAATATCGTTGCTTTCACTCGTATTTGGTTAAGAAGGGTACAGTCTTCAGTAAGTTATCAGCCGCGGGGAAAGAAACGGCCACCAAAAGCACATACGATTTTTTGAATTTCCGTTTTTTTTAATGAACTTTTTGAAACTGTTTGTTATTTTTTTATCAAAACATTAAATTATTTACAGTTCTTTTGCTAATATATTTGTATTGAAATTATGTTGATCTAAAGAGGTCAAATTGTAAATATTTAATAAAAAAACACGTTTAGCTATATTTCAACTCCGAATGTTTGCGTGCCCATACGGTCATGCTCGTCCTTACTACTTGTCCGTACACAATATTACAGTGCGGGGTTTCTATACAACGACTTTTTACTAATTTTTGTTAAAGGAATAAAAGTTACCCGTGACTTCTATATGGCTTAAAATAAAATAAAATATCGAAAAAAAGCTCTCGTCTCTGGAGGGTTAAACGGGCACTGAATTCCCGCGAACCTTGGGTTTTCTATCCACGATACAGCATATAATGCGGGAGGAAATCAAATCCTGACGCATGGTAAAGAAGAAACGTCAGAAATATCATATTCCCTGGCATTGTGTGATGCATCGCTTCCCATATATCAACATCAATTTTAATGAATTCCTTTCACATTTGGGCCGGAGGAAATATTTCAATGGTGCGTCATATTTTCACGCGCCGGAGAGATAGGGATTGGCTGAAAAATGAAACTTTGGATCCCTACGGAATAAGGAGTGTATAATATTTGTAATGATATTATCCGACCGAATTATTTTACAGCGGCGCACTTTTTTGATGGATTGTGTGGCGAATGATTAGCACTCAATGATACAGCAAGGGTTACTGTATTACGTATTACATTTTTTAAACATTTAAACCGCAAATTGTTATTACAGGATGGTTGTTGTTGAACGAATCTGTATTGTAACTACATACGTGCAATCGCTAGAGGTGAATCAATGAATATTTATCACGCCGATCGTAACTGTTTTTTGTTTGAGGTTAATCTACAATCATCCAGATCCAGGTCAAAAGTTGCTTGAAATCCAGCTACCAACATTTTTACAATAACATTTGTTTCGTGAGTCCACTCAACTCTTTTTTTACACGGTAGATACGTTCCACGAAAAACCGTGTAACGGTTCCCCAAATTTAAAAAATAAACCGTGTTATTTGACAAAAATAACAAAATTGTGGTATAGATCAGTGCTTCCCAACCTGGGGTCCGCGAAACTTTTTATTCTTTCAACATTTTTCGTGATAAAATATGAAAATGTGTAATAAAAAAAATTCGGGGGCCCGCAGATTATTGTTTACAGATTTAGGGGTCCGTGGCATAAAAAAGGTTGGGAAGCACTGGTATAGAAAATTGTGTATAAAAAAATAATAATGAAGAGCGAATTAGAAAATTACACAAATTATTATTTTATTAATAATATGTTTTTTTTATTAAGACGAAATAATACTACTTATCGCTACTTGAATATTATATCCGGAGAATTTTAGGATAGACTTGACATAATTCATTAGAAATTTCTTACACGTCTAATGTGTTTGGATCTAATGAAGCCCTTTGTCTGTTGTTAAATTTCATGTTATTAAAAAAATGTTTTTCCGCTTCTTTTTTTGTAAATGATTCGTATAAAAATATAATATTCGTTGTTTTTAGTGGACCGTGTTATTTATTAATCGTGTAAAAAAAAATCGAGTGTATGTTATTGTGCACGATATTGTCATCGTATTGATTATTATATTTTGTTACACGGTTTTTTGTGGAACTTATCTACCGAAAATTTCATCACAAGACTGCTGGCGTTTGATGTATGTATCTTATTTAAAAAAAAATATGAATGGTTAAATATGGATACATACTATAAATCTTGAGTATTGGAAGAGACGTGCGTGATGTTGTTCATTCAGATGGAGTATTGATGCTTTCCATTTTTTCTGATCTTTGATTGATATCTCTTACGGTTGGGGAAATTTCTCGAACCTTTGTTATGTGTCATTTTTTACGTTGTCTACCTTTATTTTTATACTGCCTTTCTGGTAGTAAGTTACCAGTGTCGAATCTAGGATGCAAGGCAGTAAAAGTCTGCGATATTATGCACGGAGCGGCTACTTGTGGCTTGATGTGATTCATTCAATCAGTGCAATTTACTCTTTTGAACGATCTTTTACTTACATGTCTGAATTATTGATAACTTTATTTTACTAATTAATTTTGATAACTTTGTTATTTCACTCGTTGTGTTACAAATTATGACACTTGCTTTACTCATATATTTTCATACTTTAAAACGAGTAACCGAACACGTGTTGGCCTGTTACCTTCACATTAAAATGTAGATAATGTTATTGCTGTTAATGCATAGTATAAATTAATTTTAAGGTTTTTTTTGCCTATACTTGGTGGAAAAGCATTATATTTTAAAAAAAAATATTCTTATTCCACAGAAGTTTGTAAGTAACACATTGAGTAATCAGTAACTAGAAAATTTCAGCTTTTCTGATAAAGCCTGTAGCATCGATATTTTATGTAAATAGATTATTATAATATCAAAATATGGATACATTAATGCTTATTAATAGACAGACAATTGCCTGTATTTAAACCAGTATTTATAATAATTACATATCGATTGTGGAAAGGAAAAAGGACGTAACCCACACATAGCAAATTTTACAGAAGGCACACACTACGCGGTTAGATGATTTTCGGCCATATGCAAAATATAAAATAAACACAACCTTGAAGTGCACGGTGACTTCTAAACTGGTGTTTAATTGACATAATATAATATAAGTTTAAGAAATTGTCTAGAAAAACCTTTTTTTCAGTCTTTTTTCTTGGTTTCAATTTTCACAAGCCCATCTTTTTTCAAACTTAAAAGCTAAATTTAGATACTTATTTGGCATTTGCAGCTTACATCCTTTTGATTGAACATGTATCAAGCTCGATACATTGTGATTATCGAAAAAAGCTGTATTGAAAAACTATAGGTTACGTCCTTTTTCCTTTCCGTAGTCGAAATAAAACTAAATGTTTACTACATAAACTGGTATTACTACATTATCTAAGTTATTCTAGACAAGTTTTTTGCTTACAAATTTCTGCCAGAAAGATGACAATATATTGATTCAGAGCTATTTAAACAAAACAAATACAGTGTCGAAACACGAAACATTCATTTACTAAGCGTCAGTTCAAGTTCATCCGTGCACTTGATTGCCGGAAGGTGCCGAAAGGCGAAACCCGGGTCGTTAGTGACGAAATCTGTGGGAGTGTACATAAATTGAACGATTCAAATTTAAATACAGTGTCGTTTTTTTATTTGCACTTGGAATGCCGTTCCACGAATGATGTTAATATTATTGTTTAAAAAAACAAATATCTTTGGGTGTACCGTGACCTAAATTTTATACGCAGTATCTATCGTATAAGAGTAATCTAAATTGACTTACGTACTCGTTTTTCCACTATTATCGAATTCCGTGGCAGCGTTAACTTCTGCCGAGTCACGCCGTAAAACAAACACTCAGTTGAATTGTGTCAAACAGCCGCCCTAGTTTGGATGTGCCCCCCGGGCTACATTACTCCAATTCCACTCCTTAATTCGACCCTGCCGGGCGGCGTGTTCCGCTCCAGGGAGTGAAATAACTGGCCCTTTGTTCGGGTGACAGGCCACGTCCATCCGTCACGAAGATTAGGAACCCAATGGCCCGGCCATAATGGCCACGATTCGGCATGCACCCCGATTTTATTCTTCGTTGTGTGAGTTTGTTAGTGTTTTAATTATTGAAGGGTTTTATGATTATTTGGAGATGCGTTCACTTTTGAATAACGTTGGTGGAAAAAATGGTGTTTTAAAAAAACTGTTGACAATGCTCGTGTTGAGTTAAACCGATCCTGATCTTTATTAAAACAATGTGGAATTAGTACCTAAAAGTGTTTAATTTTTTATTTATGTATTTCGTCTCACACGAAGTATTGTTAACCGTTTTTTTAACTCTCGCGGCTCGGAGACTAGAAAAATACTTCTCTGCCGATGGGGGTCGTTTAGGGACCCCAGTGGTTTCCTCATTATTGGCCTTATTCTTATGAATTAAAAAAAAAATAGTCTAAGGGCCTTAAAATATCTCTCTGCATCATTACTCATACATTTTTTTATAAAAATCCGTGGTTTTTTAATAAATAATCATATTTTAAGTTGCGCGTAAAAAAGACGTCATTCCAGTACAAATATGTATTTGCAACTGACGCGTTCAGCCCAGTTATCTTACGAATGATCGTTGATAAGCGGGCGCTTATCTCGTTATCGCGTATTTACATAAACTACAAAAGGTCCAAAAAAACTATGATATAAGAATACCTTAATTATAAGCATTGTATCACCCATATTAAAATAGATATTTAAGAAAATGTGGGTATTGTGTTCGCATTTCTTGAGCTTAAAACCGGAAAAGTTAATATGTAATCAAAATAGTGTTTTATTTCTAATATTTATTAAGTATCGACGTGTTATATTTTTCTTGTAACTCATTATAGTATAGAATTATGTCGATATTGTAGTATATGGGAGTGGTTAAAGACGTTAGGTCTGTTTTATTGTGTCTATTCACAGTTCATACGTGCTTGTATTGTTGTATTTTCGTAAAACCCTGTCTTTAATATTGTATTTACCCAGGGCTTTTTTTCCCAATGCAA